>APFE031545358.1:9565-19842 GCA_000404065.3 Pinus taeda | reverse complement strand
GACTTTCTCTCTTTCTTGAAGTTTGACATGGAGAGCAGAGGTATAAGGCTTGCCAAGGAGGATAGTATGACCGTTGATGGAGCCATACTAACTGCAGATAGTCATGGTGACAAATTTTAGTGTAACAGAGAGGGAGTGATAAGTATTCATGGAGATATGAATTTATTTGGGTTATAGGACAATTCGTCAAGGTCGGCCAGCAACCAAATAAGCCCCTCTTGTGCTCTATGTTTTAGTATAAATAGAAGAGGACTTTAAGTCATTTGACACTCACTCACTCTTGTGATCCCTCTTCACCCTGTTTAGGGTTTGATGAAGATGAGATCTAGAGGGAGTGCCCTAGGATATACACTACTCTAAGATAACATGCCCTAGATCTAAATGTAGTCATGGGAGAATAGGCTCTACGTTGCTCTAATCAAGATTCCTAATGCAGCCATGGAAGAAGCCCTACTGTTATCATGAAGAAACACCTACACTGGGATGGAAACAAAGCCCTAACGCTGATTAATCAAGAAGCCTCCTATCACAGTCATGGAACAAGGGTTCTAACATTGTTATGCCCTAAACATAGAGAGACCTAAACTCTGTCCTAGAGAAATCTTGTCTACAGCCTAACATTGTCATGGATGACCCTATGGAAATGACCTTAACATAGTCTCCTAGCCGCAGCACTTAAGGAAGTGTCTTAGCCCCAATCTAGCCGTTTTCCTGGCCTTAGAAGTAGTCCCCTATCTTCTCTCATGAGGAGAGGTATACATGTTGGTCTAAAAAAGACCTACAGTTCTGTGTAGCCCTAGTCATAGTCTAGATGCACTAAATGCTGGCCTTATTCCGCAGCAAAAGAAGGGCTCTATGTTGCCCTAACTGCAGTCATCCTAGGAGATATAATGCACAGTCATACCATAGCCTTATGATGCACAGGGATAGCGTCAAAGGAAGTTCTAGAAGTACTTGAATGACATGGTGAATAGTTCCTCAAGCCGCAATAAGGAGGCCTAAAGAGGCCCTAATCTCAAACATGAAGATGTCCTCATCCGCTGTCATATCTTGCCATAACTACAGCTATCTCACTGCTAGTCAAAAGCATGAATGAGGTACGTTTGGGAGCAGTTGTCATTAGATTAGAAGATAGAGGGCTAAGCTACTATCTAGCGTCTAGTTTGGGTCTGCTTGAAGAAATTTGTAACTATAGCCTAGCTGCTCTGCTAGGTTGCAAGCCATAGCAAGCAATTAAGGCTGATATACATTTGCAGCAAAGTGGACGTTGTTTGATAAGAGCAATAGAAGTATTGCAACAGCATGATGATGATGATGTATTGAGTATGCCTTGAGTGTATGATTGGGTGAAACACAGTGACAGGTGCAACTGATGATGAGGTGTAGATTCGTGATGACAGCAACACAATGACAAGAACAACAACATGAAGTGCATAGCATGGTGACTAGGTCCAGCACTATGATGATGAGTGCAGCATGGTGCAACACGATGAGGTGCAGCATATGGATGAGATGTAGCACAATGACAGGTGAAGGAGTCACCTTGGAGAATCAGTTGAAGCAACATGTCTTCAACTGATCTCATGTAGAGATGATCGATTCTCTTATCTAAAAAGTCGAAGTGTTGACTTCTATTGTAAATGTACTATCTCTCTCTCTCTCTCTCTCTGTTGAACTATTGAATAACATATAAGAAGAAATAATCAAGGGTTTCCTCACATTGGGGCTTTTCCCTGGCTAGTGCCACATCTTGTGTCCTCTTCTCTTGGCTTGTCTTCTGCGATTTATGTTTATGTTGTATCTGTAGTTTACTTTAACGCTTATGTGATTGTTAATCTGGAAAAGGCATTGAGCTAACTGTGAAAATTGAAATAAATTGCTCTAATCATAGAACATACCTAAAATTAACACCTAATGTATGCAATGGTTTATACTATACCATACATTGCACATGCATTTGGAGTATTGAACAGACTTAAGTCAAAACTAGGGAAGGAGCATTGGACAACAATGAAGCGGGTTTACAAGTATTTGCATGGCACTAGTGATTATGGTCTATGCTACCAAGGAATACTAGTATTGGATAGAGTTTTGGACATTCGTGGCTTTGTTGATGAAAATTGGGCTGGAGATCTAGATCGAAGAATATATACAAGTGGGTATGCATTTAACCTATTTGGAGGTGCAGTCAGTTGGATGAGAAAGAGACAGTTTATAGTGTCACTTTCAACTATAGAGGTAGAATACATGGTGGCCACTCATGCAAGCAAGGAAACATTTTGGTTGCAGATATTATGTTCAAGTATTGGGTTCGAATAGGGAGCTATAAGGATAGACTATGAAAGCCAAAGTGCAATTTTCTTGGCAAAGAACCTTGCTTATCATTCAAAGACAAAGCACATCAATGTTTAGTATCACTTTCTGAGGGATATGGTTGAGGACAAAAAGGTGTTGCTTGTAAAGTTGGGTACTTTGAAGAATGTTGCAGATGCATTACTGAAGTTTGTTGGCACTTAGAAGTTTTCTTGGTGTAGAGAAACAATGGATGTTGTAGGACTGGACCAATGACTAAGCTCTCTTGTGACCCCCTATGTGGAAAAGAACACAACATGTGGGAGGATGTTAGGTGTGTTTTATATTCCTTTCATGACTCATCACATGCGCAGGGGGATGATAACCCCCCTATTGGGAGCTTTGAAAGGGGTGGTAACCCCCCTATACAGGGTCGAGGGCAGTGCCCCAGCAAAATAAAATTGGACCCTATATTAGGTGGGCAGACCTACCTATGGTTTTTTGCATGGGTTTCACACATGGTTCTGTGTATGATGGTTTTCTTCCTATAGTATTTTCTAGATTCGGTCAAGGGAACTATGGTTATGTTCTAATCCATGGTTAATGGATTGGGTTTATGAATGCTTCAGCATGTATATATAAGTATTGTAACATTGAAAGGAACATAATGAAAAATCAATATGGTAGTCCCGATTTCGCAATCTAGGGAAAATATATGTATATTTGTTTTATATTCTCGTCATTGTTTATTTTCTATTTTTAACAATTCGTTTGCAGGTAATTTCTATAAAAGGTTAAAACGTACACTAATGTGATTAATTTGTAGGAAAAGAGGCAATTTTGGAGGCATTTACTATGCAGGGGCTTGATTGAGACAACCAAGAGAGAATATAGGGGGGATTTTCCACCTCATTAACTCTTTATCTCGGCTTGAGATCATTGGATCCTCACTCAGCTTGAATTCACTAACAACTGAGGGAATTCAAGTACATGTGGAGATCAAGGAGGACCAGATCCACAAATCCAAGATCTTGGAGGAAATCATTCCTATTTGTATAAATAAACTAGCAAAGAGGTTCAATAGGATTTGAATTTTTGTTGCATCTAGGGGTAGTTACTAGGAGCCTAGTGCTTGACATTGTTACTCATATTTTTCATATGTTGTATGTGACTATCATTTTTTGTTAATGAGGTTTTACCATTGGTTTTCATCTGAGTTAGTTTTGGAGGGCTGAAACTCAAAGGTTTTGGCCCAACCCATAGGCTTTAGTCCCTCTTTTGTCTTTCATGTTCTTGTTTCAAAACATTGCAATTCTTTCTTTGTTTCAGTAGATGTTATATCATAAAAAATTGTGATTTCAGGCTTGCGTCTCACCTCTCTTGTGGTAGGAGTGATTGGAAAGATCCATAATAACAACTCAAAAATATTTGGTTATGATTTCCTGGAAAGTGTTAAGTACTGGATTGAAATTATTATACATGCTTAATCTCTGAAAATTAGAATCTAGCAGCATTAGTTTGATAATTGAATTTGTGTTGTAGGTTAGAGGAGAATTCAATCAAATTCAACTCGTATTTTCCATGATTATTTAATTTACTACAATAATGATCATTGGATGCATGTAGTTGGCTAGTTACAGGAATTGTGTTGATTTGCAGCGGTGTGCACACCTTTCCACATCCACCTAGACATATCCATATTCCCTCTAGGAACCTTACCTTGCTTCCAAACTCACCCTCTGAATTCACACTGTTTAGGAAATGAAGGACACCATGGGCATCAACTTTGGTGCAAGATAGACCTCTGAGGGTTACTAGGCTTGGTTAAGGGCCCCCCACGCCCTTCGTTCACCTCCTTCTATGTTCATCCACCTTCATCTACCTTCAAGGCATCATTTATGTCCTCAAAAATATCTCGGACCCTCCTCCTATAGGAAAATGGGGCCTCCTATAGCAATACAGGACCTCCTATAGCACATCATGTTGCAGACCTGTAGCATTGCTTTCTCCAACCAGTTTTTCTCCATACTTTCACTCTAGCACAATAAAATTGAGTAATGGTCCACACAATGTGATTTTCTAATTAGGGAATACTATAAGACCACTCCAACCCCATTCTTTCCTCATTACAACCATCAAATAGCAAAACAGAGCTAGAATTAGTATTTTTATTCATGAGTATGTTAAAAATTTGATTTCTCATTTTCAAAAAAGTACGAGTATACAAATAGTGTTAGGTTATTGATTTTATTAAGTGTGTAAGTAGAGTAGAATGATTTACTTTTACAAATAGATTAACCTTTTTCCTTCCATGTAATTTCAAATGAAATTTACATTTAATGAATGGCATTTTCACCTTTGTAGTTAGAATCATGTTCATTTATTATTTCATAATAATTTCTCACTATAATTAGTTAGAGGAGTGGTCTATGAACACATTAATCTGATTTCATGAGTGAGGGTGACATGAGTATAACCTAACCTTTTTTGCATATCGCACTGTCACCTCTAAGTTTGTACAAATCCTGGGTTGATAATGTAAGTTGAGAATCCCTCAGTAGTTGTAAATCCTTGACGCAATACCAAGGCTCATCACTTTTCGATGTTATTACTAGGGGGTGTCTTAATAGGTGTTGTTTCTAATTAAGAAATTTTTTTTTCTTTACGTTAGTCTTATTGCTTTGGAAAAAAGTGAAAAATAAAAATAAAAAACTTATCCTTTCATGCCTTAGAGGACCAGGGATAACCAAGGAAAACTCTTACCAAAAAACCCCCACCCCCTCAAGCAATTAACCTTCATTCTTCTTTGGTGACTGTGAACTTCGTTATGTGACTACAGGGGGGCTTGCAAAACCAT
Source organism: Pinus taeda (assembly GCA_000404065.3). Taxonomy (NCBI): domain Eukaryota; kingdom Viridiplantae; phylum Streptophyta; class Pinopsida; order Pinales; family Pinaceae; genus Pinus; species Pinus taeda. The sequence continues at coordinate 14,693 of APFE031545358.1, read as the reverse complement.
TTCGGAGATCCACATGAAATTTTTGAAGAACCTATAGGAGAATAAGAACTTATATCACCTACCCAAACCATGGCTGAAAATAGGAACAATGAGCCTTTCCCTATGATAGAAATGAATGGAGAGGCCAGAATGAAGAATATAAGTCTTGCTTGCCTTCCACATTTTCATGGCCTAACCTCTGACGACCCTGACACCTTCATGTTTGATTTTTTTTTATCTATAGGACCTATGACTATGCCTTTGATGAGAATAAGTTCAAGGTGTTTCCTTCTACCCTCAAAGATGCAATCTTATGTTGTTTTATGAATCTACTTGGGGGCAGCATAGCTACATGGGCCCAAATGAAACAAATCTTCAATAACAAATACCAAGATTAGCATACGTCTGAAGAAACAAAGGAGAAAATCTTTAGGATGACCCTTGGACCTGATGAATCTTTGGAGGACTATGAGGAAAGGTTTCAACTCAATTATAGGAGGGCCAATTGTACCCTTGATCCTGAGTCACTCAAGCTATTTCTTCTATGAGGGATCAGGGAGGATGTAATGGAAACCCTCAACATGCTATCTAGGGGATTTGTCTACCAATTTCCTTATGATGAAATCAAAACTGTATTCAATAATCACTCCAGGGATGCTAGGAAGAAGGGTAGGTCTAGTCAAAGCTAGGTCATTTTGTCTCCCTCCACAAAAACCATCAAGCATGAGATGGGAAGTATGTTGGAATATCTTAAGAGTGAAATGTTCCATAACTTTTCCTTGCAAATGGATACTATGAAAATAAAAGGAAGGAAAGAGGAAGCAGAGAGGGCACTAGCTATCTTTTTCCCTAGATGTACTAAAAGACATTCTAGGAATGAATGTCCACTGAATGTCATAGAATTTTGGTTAGTATGTGAAGAGAATCATGCAACAGGTAAATTTCCCTCTTTTCCAGGCCTAAAGGTTGTATACTAAAGGAGACCCCTAGGTCCTCGAACATATCAATAAGGCATGAAAGATGCGCATGATCCTCACTACAATCCAAATCAAAATTCACCTTTCCAGGCTTTGTACCCTTCCACTCATCCATCATGGTCCACACCTCCTCCTTGGTCTTATTCTCCTCAATATCCTCCTTAGTCTATCAACCCTCCTTTTTGGCCATATCCACCCTAACCTTCCCAATGTGAAAATGCCTCACCAGGGTGGAGGCCTAAAACTACCAAACCTCCTACTTTACTACCTGCACCTCAACCTCAAAGTCAACCTCCTCACCAAAATCCACCTAAGAAACCTCAAATTCCTACTCAACCCAATCTGAACCCAAACAATAAATAGGAAAAACAGGTTTATAGTGGTGAGACATCATATCCTACTTATGCTATGGAAATCCAAGAGATCAACCTTAGGTCGAGGAAGGTGCTCCCAGATAATCACACAACTTCTTCACCTGAAGATATTGCAAAAGAGAAGGAATATAGTGTCCTTCAAGTCAATGCACCATTTTATCCTGAAATGTTGGTCCACCCTAAACAACCCATCCCAGAAGAGGTTGAACTTCTAGGAGAATTGAAGAACTTGTGTGTCAAGATACCCCTTCTCTAGGCCATCAAAGATATTCCCATTTACAACAATCTTATCAAGGAGGAATGTTTCAAAAGGCTAGGGAGAAAAAGAATATATACCCCCACAATCAATGTTGTTGGAAAACTATCTCATCTAATGCTTGGGAGGGTGATCTCTCCAAAATACGGGGATTCTGGTAGCCCAGTAGTGGATGTGCACATTGATGGCATTATGGTACCTAATACCTTAATTGATCTTGGGGCTGCAATCAAGGTAATGACTAGGGAAACCATTTTGAATCTCAACCTTTAAGGGGATTTAAGGAGGACCACTACAGTGTTGCATCTTACAGACAGATCCACAGTATGTCGTGAAGGAATTATTGAGGATGTCATGGTCTCCATTGACTCCTGGGAGTATCCCACTGATTTCTTGGTCCACCATCCCAAAACCTAGGTTAATGGTTATCCTCTCATCCTAGGGAGACCTTGGCTGGCCAGTTTTGATGCCTACATTAGTTTTAGGGTTGGTAACATGACTATTAAGAGTGGACATTTATCAAAACAACTTGCGTTGTATCCCCCTGCTCAGCATTGTGTTGAGAAAGATTTACCCTTATCGTTATAGGAGGATGAAGAGGAAGAATTTTATTAGAAATCCCTCTACCCTGTCTGCAATATAGACATTGTTATAGGAGGGGTGCAGCTTGATGAAGATGACCTTAGTGACCACATCTTACAGAATCAACCTTCCACTGCCATACCAGTTGAGGAATTGTTGAAAGAATCTGAGAGTAGTCCTTGGACTAATTTGTGCTCTATTGACTCTAGACCATAACATGCTAAGATTGTGGAAATTGGCCCATATAGGACTCTAAATATCAACCCCTCTCTCTAAGCCGAGTAGGAAGAGTAGTTATGCAATGTGTTGAGGCAACACTTGGATGCTTTTTCTTGGGATTATAAGGAGATTAAAGGTGTGCACCCCTCAATCTGTACTTGTCATATTTACATCAAATATGGATGCAAACCTATGCTCCAACCCTAGAGAAGAATGAACCCAACTCTCAAGGAAATTGTGAAAGAAGAGTTACAAAATTTCTTTGGATGTAGGGTTCATATATCCCATTTTAGATAGTGAGTGGGTGTCATCTCTTGTTTTAGTCCCCAAGAAAAATGGAAATTGGAGGATCTATGCTGATTACCAAGAACTTAACAAGGCCACTAGTAAGGAACATTTTCCATTTCCCCTCATTAACGAAGACCTAGATGGAATTGCAAGAAATAAATTATTCTACTTCCTAGATGGATTTAATGGATATAACCAAATCCATATGAACACTAAAGGCCAAGATAATACCACATTTACATGTCCTTCAGGTACATTTTCCTAAAGAGTCCTTTTGTTCAGTTTGTGCAATGCACCTGCTACTTTCTAGATGGAATTTATAAGTATCTTTGTTGAACTTGTTCATGACTCTGTTGGGATATACATGGATGATTAAACTCCTTACGGATGTTACTTCTAGGAAAATATTTCCAGTATATGCAAAGTCTTAAAGAAATGCATTAAAATAAATATTTCATTTAGTCTTGAGAAATTTGAATTCTTGATGAATTCAGGGATTGTCCTTGGCCAATTGATATCCAAGGTGTTGGGCACGACCTAACATGGTCCGATTTCGGTCAAATACTCCAAATTTTGAGGAGTGGAGTGCATGGAGTCCATGAAGTACTATTGACCATGCAATGTCTATGGGCTTCAGGGTGGGTCAAAACCCCTCATTTTTTAACGGGTATCGGGGTTTTAGTTCATTTTTTGTTGAGTCCATGGTATGCGCACCATGGTTTTTGTAGAAATGTAATGTTTTTAAGGAAATGTAATGCTTTTTTTTTAAATTAATCATTAGATCACATCATAGAGAGAGCATAAGTGATCAATTGTTTTGTTATGTGTTTTGGGTCTTCAAGGAAGGCTCCGTAGTTGACTACGTAGAGGCCTTGGAAGAGTCTACAGTTGAGTGCATAGACCACCTGCAGCTGGGTGCGCAGGTTGAGAAGTTGTATGCACTGAAAGATCTATCTTAATAAACAGGAGAATTTTTGGCGAAGTCTTTTGTATCTGTATCTGTTATTTGTGTTTTATCTATTTATGGGAAGTAATTACAAGTAATTGGTATGTTAGCACAATTGTTATTTTTTTGTAATGTGTTTAAATTAAAATGAATCTGATAAAGTTTTTAGTTAGAATACACAACGTAGTAACGTTATGAATATTAGAAGGATGATTAATGTACATAAAAGTGAAGTTAAGAGCCACATTGTGCAGTTCCTCAAGGTTATAGAATGTTATATACCTAGGGGGGATAATATGGGGTACCAAGGGAGGTACCCAAGGTAATAATGTAATAATGAGATGGGCCATAGTAATAGATAAGGTGGTTAACCCATATCATGTAAGGGACCACAAGTAGTTAGTAATAATGTAATGGACCCATGGTATTAGTTCGATGGTATGAGGGAACCATGGTAATGACCCATGGTATTTTATGTATGAGTCCTATATAGAGGCTAGAGACTCCACATGGAGAGAAGTCAAGGAATTGTGTCAAGGAATATGGTATGAACAGGCATATGGCTTGTGGAGTGTTCTCCTTCCATAAGGAGTGAATGTATGGTGTTGCCCTACCTTAAGGGTTCGATATCAATAAAGTGAATCATTTCTATCTATTTCTATCTTATTATTTCGGGGTATGTTTGAATTATCTTATATTTTCAGATCAAATCTATAACATAGAAACCTAGTTATGTAATCACCCATAGCCACCTCGGGTGAGACTTCAACCTGCTTGTGGGTCATTGCCAAAAGAGTCGGTGTTTGAGGGTTTTGTTGGTGTGAAGTACAAGCTAAACTTGGCTCAAGCCCAAAATGAGCCAACAAATGGTTCCATTTTCGAGACCGGGGTTTGTCTTAGGGATGTGGATGTGGCATTCATCGAAGAAGGAAATACAAGACTGGGTAGATCATAAAGAACGAGCATTCGCAGTTCAGGAAAACATAAATCCATGATTTTCAACTGAAGCCTAGTTGCAGAAGTATCTCTTTATAGAAAAACATGAGATCTTCTTCACGGCATTTTCTAATGAGCAATATGAATGGGTAAAAGTTGACCGAGCATAAGACTTGTTTCAAAAATTACAAGCTTGCCACGTGGAGCCCTAACTTGATACAACGACTCAAGAATACTAAAAATAGTATCTCAAGAATGGTTGATTTTTGGATTGACAGTATCCTGGGAGGATTTATTACTGAGTTTGCAATAGACATGACTGTATCTCACCACGAAGCTGAGTGAAGAGTTTTCAAGGGTCTACGAGGTAAGTACCTAAATTCTTTGAAGTTGTGGATTAAAATGCTCATTAGGGGACTTTTGAGGTCTAAAATGGGCCTCCTAAGAAAAATGTACAACCAAAATAAACATTATAAAAACCAATAGCATTCAAGATGATGATGTCAACCATGGGGGATGATTCACCATTTTTGGAGTAAAAAAGTAAATATAATAAAAAATAATAAAATAA
>APFE031545355.1:0-91114 GCA_000404065.3 Pinus taeda | reverse complement strand
TCTTCTTCATGAGTCATGTTAGAGCTTTCAGGTTCCTTACTAGGTGTTTGCATTTTCTTTCCTCGGGGCATCAGTTACCGATAATAATTCTCTATTATGCCCTTTGAATTCCTTCAAAATAAATTTTCAAACCAAGCTTGAGCAAAAATTTAAGAAAATCTACACACCTTTTTTCACTTTGTAGGAGCTCGATATTGCTTCTGATGTATCTCTGTACTTTCCGATCATCTAGTTCTGAATTTGTGACTTGTAGTAGCTCTATGTGTCCTCTTTTCAATGCCACAAGCCTGACCCAAATTGGATTCTCCAAGGAAGAGTTATGCAAAATCTCCCATAGTGACTTGATTATAGACTAGTTCAATAGAGCGAATTTGTACGACATTCCACGCGCCACTGTTTTGACCTATGGATCTGAAAACTGCACACCAAAAACTACAGTCCGTTCTCTTTCGGTACCTTCTTACGAAAGTTCAATCCGATGCTCATAGAGAAAGTTATGATGATTTTCCCTAGGTCACCTGTTTTGAATGTAATTCAAGAGTCTGCAAAAAGACCAACTTCCTCAGATCATATCTCCACAAATATCATGCGCAAAGCTCTGAAATTCGGACCCAAGGTTCGGTGCAATTTCTTCTCAAATGGGTTTTGTTTTCAACTTCTGAAACGTCACAGAAAAAGGTTATAGCGAAAATGCCACGATGACCTGTTTGGAGCAGCGAAACCCTAGAATCCAAAGCTCTGATACCAAATGTTATGAAACCAGCTCAAGAAAAGATAGAAAAGATAGATCAACGCCTAGAATTCAGCCTTTCGAGGGGCCAACCTCCTTTACATTACATAAATGAACAATTCTTGGATGATACAAATGAAAAGACCTCCTTTCTATATATAGGAGTCTAAGGAGTCACAATATAACCCAGCCGACCTAACAATAATAATATAAAGCCACAAAAATAACAATAGAGGGATTCTATGGGGGCACAGTAATAACAATATGGGGGAAATAGGGGCACAACAATATTAATAAGGGGTACAACTACCATAGTAATGGGGTAATCACTAGTATTATAGGGACCCAACAATTCAAGTCTAGACTATACATGATCAAAATACATAATGAGAATTCATTTCAAGCCTTAAGATCCCGATCCATTATTAGATCTTATCCTTCATTAACCGCTAAGGTTCATCCTTGGTTTAGATCAAGCACAACACCATAAGCCAATAACCTGCATATTAGATCTCAAACTTCATAAGATATTCAATATCAAGGTTATTCATTGGGGTAGTCAATAAATGTCAATTCTAAAAATTTCATCAACGATGGTTAGAGGCAAGTATGTTTCAAATGGAGATCAAGTGGTAGCTCGTGTGGTGGTGAAAAAAAGAGCGATGTCTCCAAGATCCTAGAGTGAACGTAATCGCTGATCAAGACCATTTTAGAGTGATGTGACATGTAATTTTTGATCTATGTAATAATGTAAGAGTTAAGGGGGGGACTTGGAAATAACGTTTACTTTAAAAAATAGGCAGCATCTTTTTGTTGAGTAGTTGGATTGTTTAGATGTTTTTTTAACAACCAATCTCTTAGTTTAGAAATTGTTAGATTTGATAAGCACTATATATGCTTTGTAATTGTGCGATTCATATGTAATAGATTTCTTTTTTCTTTGTGCACACATTTCTTTCTTTTTTCTCTCCATCATTAAGAATGTTGTTCCATGTTTTAAATGTATATATGCTTAACTTAGATATTAATTATTTTACAACTAATAATAATAACAATAATTTAAAATAAAGTTATAATTTAGTCAGCTTTTAAGATTTTTTCAATTTTAGCTATTGAGATATATCATGAAGTGTTTTGATGTTTATTATGGATTGATGACTGTCAACATCAACCATTTAGTTTATATGGTTGTGTTAATTATTATTATTATTAATTATGTTGATAGGTATCTATATTTGGAATAAAACTTCCAAAATTTTAATTTACTTATCAAGTGGATGATGGGGATTTAACCTTCATAGAATATTCTAGAATAATGTTAGTAGCATACAGAAATCAACGGCTCAGATTTCTTTCCAAAGTAGTTATGTATTTTTTGGCCCTTTTACATACATTTATTAATTAAAAAATTGTTATATGAACAAGTCTCATATGACACACATTATGGTTGTTTGGGCATTTGGTATTGATAAGCTATGATATTGACCCATGGTATTGTAACTAATCTGATTGAGAAGTCAAGAATCTCAATGATAAAGTGGGAGTGAATTTCCATGGTTAAGAATCCTGTTAGATGTTTTTTTAAATGTATATATGTTTTAACTTATACGTTAATTATTTTATCCTTAATAACAATAGTAATTATGTTGATCCCCTAATAGGGGTGTTAATGTGCTCGAAGCATCTGCCAGCCTTGTGGACATGATGTTCATTTATGGGGAGCGGGTGGGGGGGGGGGGGGGAGGAGTGGTTTGCCCTTTGATGCATATAACTATTTGGAAATTGATATTAATTACTTGTATTATGAAGGCTTTGGAATAGTCTTGTTGTGGTCTGAGTGGAGGCGAGGGCTAGTCCTTAGCCTCCTATTGCATTCATTATGTTCTAGCTATGAAAGTGGGGAGATTTGGGTCTTGGTGTGACCTTGCAATTGAGGTAGTGAGATGTGAATTTACTAGCTTGTGTGGGTGTTGGAGGATGGAACAAAGTTTATTTGGTGAATGGGTCTGGGTATGATCATCTAGAACTTGGTTTTTTGGTGGATTGCAAGGGTGTGAATTTCTTGTCACAACACAAAATTTCAAGTTGATTTCTTTCATCGTCTAAATATTGTTTAATATGTAGATTTTTCTTTAGTTTTGAGGTGTTAGGGTCAGTGTTTCATTGTTTTGAAATCTCATCTCATTCTATAGATATGAGTCGGGGAGGTTTGGTATCCTGCTTGCGTTTTTTGTTTCAGGGCTTCTTTGATCTGCTAATGTTTGGGCAAGTGGGTATTGTCTAGGTAAAGGAATTAGGGCACTGTTTCCTGAATTTTATATATTGGTCAATAAGGCTCTTGGGGGTTGATTATCATGAATGTCTCTATAAATGAAGTGTTAGGGGATATTTATCCTATTTTTGTTCATTATTATATTTAATGATGTCGAGGTGTGGGTATTTTGTTGATACTGTCGTGAGGTCCTATGTTATCGATGTAGTTTCCCTTGTTAAGACTGAGGTTTATTTTCTAAGATACATGGATGATTTAACGGGCTTGAGTCCTCGTGCTGGAATGTGTGCATATGATTTTTTCTCTTGTTTCTTTGCAGGAGGATGAACTTTTAATGTGTGCTCCAGGTGTGCCTCCTATGTCTTAGTCAAGCCATTGAGATAAAGAATCCATTGTAGATGGGGGGGAAGTGGAAATTATCTATAGTGGCATAGAGGGGAAAGAATATTTTCTCACAATTCAGGTGCTACCTAATTCAATGTTGTTACACCCGATACAAGAAAATGAATTTGTAAGTTAGAGAATCAAGTACGGATTGAGAGACAACCCAATTTTGATTTAGAAATCCTAGAGGACATGTCATTATGGTTTCTTGACCTTGGGTACACCAGGGGAAGGAAGAAGAAATATTTGAACTTTGTAGATTTGCATTGGCAAGAGAAACAATTGTTGGGTTTGGTCCTGAAAGAAAAGCATATGGAGAAACATAATGTCTTCACCACCTTGGAAGACATCCAAAGGATGTTTAGAAACTATCGATTCTATCTAGACATGATTAAATCCCCCCTAGCACATGTGGAGGGGACATATTTCTTGTGAATTTTATAGCAGGGATCTAATGGATCCACCAGGTTCAAATTTGATAGCTCCTACCACAATCATCTCTTCAAAAAATAATTAGTGATTAATTTGGTCAACTATGTAGCCTATTGGCTCCTATGTTTTTCTTCATCCCAACCAACGTGGTATTTATTGTTTCTGATGGTCTTAGTTTCTATTTTTGTAATCACTAGTTCTAGTTTTCTGCTATGCATTGGTTGTTTATGAGCTGACTATGGCGTTTATGGTGGTCTTCGTTTTACTGGTTTATTTTCCAATTTTGGTGCTCTGCAAGGGTTAGGTGTTAGTGATGGAATTCAGTTGTGTCTCGGAACTTTGTGCTTGGTGTTGTATGGGATTTATCATCTCATTTTCATCTTGAGTAGTGTTTTTAGGAGGATCAAACCCTTAGGGGTAAAAATGGAAAAATCATGTATCTCTGATTTTTCAGTAATACAAAGATTTCATTTACAAAAAAATTAGTAATTATGTTAATGAGCATGTCTATTTCATAATAGGAATTCTATAATTTTAATTTAATTATCAATAATTATTAGATGGATTGAAGATTTAACCTCCATAGAATATATTGGAACATCCATAGTAGTATTCACAGATAAAGGGTTATGATTTATCTCCAAGTTAGTTATGTTTTCTAATTAATTTATCTCAAATTAATTAATTAAAGAAAATTTCATATGAACATGTGTCATATGGGTGTGTTGTATTGATAAACCATGGTATTAGTCCATGGTACTGTAAGAAAATATATTTACAAGTTATGAATTTACATGGTTAAGAATATTGTTTAACATATATATTAATTCTTTTTATAATTCCATTGATAGCGGAATTCTACAATGAGTAGGGCCATGTGTGATTCTATCTATGTACACGAGTTGACATTATACCTTTTAAAATAAAGATAAAATAATCCCTAAAATAAAAAAACAACGTCGAATATCAACCAGATATGGTAAAAATATTTCACCATTACTCTAGGATCCTAAGTAAAATATATTGATGTCTATCTTAAGTAATATAATTTTGTATCTACTTTAGAGAGATAAAATAGCTAGAAAACATATTATATTTTCCTTATAAATATTTCAATATAAGCGTTAACTAAACTATTTGAATATGTGTGTTTATCATAGTAAAACATTCCAGCTTCCAATAGGAAAAAGTAATTAAAAGTAAAACAATTGAGTTTCTTTCTAATAAGAAAGAGGCCTATGATTCATTCAATTTTTAATAGAAAATTGATATGCGGCATTCAAAAAATATTAATAACAATTGAAATAATATATATAGGTCATAAATAAAGTATTTCATTATGCAAGGTTTAATAATATTGACACATATTTAAAAGTGTATTAATAACATAAACATATTTTCAAACGAAACATGTGGTTCATAAATTAAATATTTTTCCATATTAAATAAAAATTTTGAATGTCAACTATGCATGTGTGATGTATATATATACTATATATATAATTATATATGAATTATATATATATATATATATAATATATATATATATATATATATATTATATATATATATCCTAACTTATACATGAAATGGGCTTTTCATAAGAATTGAACGATTCAATCTCAAGAAAGTTGTGCTATTTCAATTTTTGAAATGCATTTTTGAATGCATTGAACGCAGGCCAACAGAAGCACATTGAATTGGGATTTATTAGAAATTATTGAAATCTACGTTGCAACTTCACAGTGATTTCAGAGGCCTCAACCCCTTTACCACTTACCACTTATACGCTCCCCCTAAGAAACATCGCCCACCTCCCCCCACTCTCTCCTTCCTCCACTCCATTAATCACCATCCTGTCTCACTTTAAAAATCTTGTATCACCCTGCGTTATCTCCTTTTTCCATTTTTTTGGTCCATGCAGGGTTAAGTGATGGGAATGAGAAATTAGGGGTTAGACAAAATCCCCTTCCCTAAAGAAATTGATCCTGAGGCCTGTGGGTTGTGCCCCACAAAGCCTATCGGAAGCATTCACAAGGCTTTAAGCCTTAAAACCATGGAGCACACAAGAATTTGAGTCACCACACTATCAGCCTTTATTAACATCGTGATCATTACACATGGCATTCGAGCCTTAAACCCCGTAACCCATTTAACTATCGGAACAAGGGAATACCCAGGAAACCATAGAAATTTCTCCCTAAACACATACACGGACTTGAAACATTATTAGCCTAATTTCACAATTAGTCAGCTAGTCCACACTCCGAACCTCCCGATTGCTGATTGACGCATGTCCGATCTCCTCCAGACTTTGACTACCCTATTGTCGATTAGTTTATTAGTGATATCACCATTGATGTATCGACCCTTTGCTACTTTGTTGTCCAAGTTCTTTGGCCTCTCTAATATGTGATCATCGATTGCATCTGGACCGTCGATCTAACGCCAGATCCGACGGCTGTCGCATAATCACAACTTCGTATTTCCAGTCAAACTTTAGCCAGTTCCGATAACTCATAAAGATTTTTTTTCTATGCGATAAAGGTTTTTCCACCTATGCGATAAAGGTTCTGGACTGTTGATCCATAAGATCAAATGGCTCTTGTGTATTCTTGTCCATATCTTCCTTAACTTAATCTTCCTCGTATTCGTCTACCGGTTGATGGATTTATGTGCTTAAAGCCAGTCCCTCTGCCATACACCAGTTCACACACAACATTCATATAAATAATAGTTAACTCTACATCTTGGATCACCATCGATCCTACTGTGGTCGACAGTCGATCAACGCATTCTCAATCTGGGAATTAAATCCATGCACACACATATAAACATTGGCTTCCAAGCCATTAACACAAATACATGTATGAAATACATGCAACGCACAATCAACACTTAAGCACACATATATTAGATTAACATAGCTGGCATTTTAGCCTTAGCAGCAGTTCTCCTCTCGACTACATCTTGTCTATCTACTGCCCTATCTCTCCCATTGAACGTGCAGGTTCGTATATATAAGAAGTGTTGGATCAGATCACAGAAGGATCTGATAAATTTCTCCATGATTTCCTCTTACAAAAGCCCCGAAGCTCTCGGTATATGCAAACATATGTGGCAGATAAAGTCTTCTAGAGACTTATCACTTCCATCTTTTTCTCTGTTTTAAAACAGAAAAGTCAATGTTTTGCTCCCTGGTCCATGTCTTCCTCCTTTCTCACTTTGGATTCCTCCCTTTGACTAAGGGTGCTGGATGCTCTTGCATCATTAAGGCCCGAATTTTTTCAAGTCCACCAATGCTCTTTGTAGTACCATTCATCTCTTTTATTTGATCAATTGCAGTACGGTAATACTATTTTCTTAGCTTCCAGTTTAATTGAAGTTGTCTTCTCATAAAGGAAAGGTGAAAATGTTTGCCGAGAGTCATTTTTTACCTCTTTATCAAAACCTAGATGAATTCCCTTTGGTCGACATGCAATATAAAATAAAAAATACCTAGTGTGAGTTTGACTTTTATGGGCTTCATAACTAGGAAAATTAAAAATATTTAGACAATAGTGATGAATTGCGTATCTGAGAGTCATTCTCACATCAATTTATTTTTGCCCAAATTCATGTCTTCCAGGAATTTGTTAAATGGTGTCATCTTACAAATCTCCCTAGCCCAAAAGTTGTAATGGCCCAAATTAATGAAATTATATGCTCAATTGCAACATAAGCCATATGTCAAGCTCTTCAGGTTAATCCTCAAGCTCCCTTACATCCATTTTCCACTAATTCACTCATGCAAATATACTAGAAGCCTACCTTTTCTCAACGAGCTCATATCTTTGAGTCTCTTATGTCTTAGAATTCTGAATTGCCTAGACATAATCCTCCATATTCTCCTTCTAATTTCCCTGAAATGCCAAGGCAGGTTATTTCTATGGTTACTTTCCTATTAGATTATCCAACAGATCAATGGGTAGATGTAGTGTTAGGATATTTTTCAATGTTTTCAATTGGTCAAAATCCATTTGCCATTTTTAACTTCAATCAATACCTATCAAGTGTTATTCATGACCAGTTTCTGAAGCTTAATGCTGAAGTTCATTTTAAACACTAATCAATCCTAATATATTTTATGTTGTTTTATCACGAAGCCAGGTTCAAATTTCAGTTGCAGAAGATGGATGAACATTGAAGACCATTATTAGTTGTTCATTAGACTTCCTTAGCCATAAAGAATTCAGAAGAATATTCATTTAGCAATTTTGTAGATTATTTTTTGCATGTATCCTTGTGTCTTCTTAGTAGCGATATTATACCAAGGATTTCACCATAAATAAAAAGAGTTTTTCATCTCACGGAACAATCCAATTTGGAGAATGGTATCTTTACTAGAATTATATAGAAAATTCGAATTTTTGGATGCTAACTCCCTCCCTACAGGTTGCTTGTTTTTGTACTAGTCAGAATTTGTTCCTTGGAGTATATGAGGCAAATGTTATATATGGATGACCTACATTTTGTGTCAAGAAAAAATAAAGCACAGTTCAAACTGAAGGCACATATTGGTCCTTACATCATCAACACAAGAGAAAAAACAAAGGAAGAAAATGAATTACTAAAGAAGATGATTTTCAAGTTGAGTTTTACATGGTCTTATGATCCTTTAGGGATAATTTCAAAACTAAGAGTTGAGTAGAAGATCACACAATATGCACATACAACTAGACCAGAAATATAAAAATATGCCAATCAAGAGGAGTGGATAGAGAATACACTGCAAGAGGCCTAAGAGAAAATTGTCAGTCAAACATCTCTACAAACTCCTATTCCAAAGGAAAAAAAAATCCAAGAGATCGAGGGAAAGTATGTCGCCTACAGATTCAGGGTCTCAAGCTACGGACTTTTTTTGTTTTCAAGAGCAAAAAGAAAGATCCAAGGATAAATGCTAAGACTTATACTAAAAGTTATACTTAGATAACAAATAGTCAAGAGGACTGATCAAAAGAAAAGGGCTCACAGTAGCAAGCTACAATTGTTTTAACAGGTCTTCCCACCCTTCATTCCCATATGTTGAGGAGAAAATAGAGCCACTTGTGTCTTCTACATCCCAAATTGCAGAAGAAAAAAATATGTTTTCCAGGTACAGGGAAATTAAAAAGAAGAATGAAACAATGAAGACTACTACATACACATAATTTTGGAAGTAGAGTTCTACTACTCAGCACAGGTTGTTATCAACCCTTGACTCAAAGAAGGGACAATTCCCATTAACACTCTTTGAAACTATAGTTGCACTCCCTAAAGGTATAGAAGACTTCAAAGCCTCAGTCTTTTCCTTTGACACCAAGAAAATTCACGCAATCGACTAGATTGATTTTCAAAAACAAGCTAGTGGAATCATATACTCAATTTTAACAAGTTCAGCCATGCAAGCCTCCAATCTGCAATCCTCTTTAAATAACATGCATTCACAACTAAATATAGAGCAAATGTCATCCTTGGCCAAACACACCAAAACCAAAGCTCTTGAATATTTGGTAATTAAACTAGGATATGATCCTATTGACATCAAAGAAGCTGAGGAGATGATAAAAAACAAAATTGTTGATATTCAAGCTCTAATAAAGAAGATCAAGCTTCCAACTATAGAGCATCCATAGACCAAAGAGATTACTCAGCTCAGGACAGAGAACGAAAAATTGTTTAGGTTGATAGTTGAACATAATGTTAAAATTCACAAAATGGAGACAAACATGGAACCACTTTTGAAAAAAAAAGGAAAAGTTAGTAACTACAATTACATCAACACAACAAATAGTACAACAAACAACAGCAACAAATTCAAAAGAAAGGGTAGAAATGTCCACTACAGATTCTTCTGAAAAGTTAGTAAAATATTTGGGAGATTTATCATCAACTAAATGAGAAAATGAGAGATGATTAACATCATCAAGAAGAATGGAGGAAAATTAAATCAAGGCTAACAATGCATATTTAGCAAAAGTGCAGAAAAACTTCAAGTTGACTCAATAGATTGCGAAGTATGAAAATTAGTCTTTGAGAACCCTTATGTTTGTAGAGGCCAATTAGAGTATATGGCATAACATTAATTCAAATATTACAGAGTTGTGGCCATCATTTTAGATAATATTTGAGAAGGACGAACTAGTATAGAATATTAAAGTAGAAGTTGAGCAAACAAACGTTGAAATTGAAAACAGGCCAACATAAGCATATCAAATTATCAAGATGTTGAATTCCAAGACTAAGGATGAACTCGAAGATCTCCAGATACAAAACAGAACATGCACAATCATGGAAGTGAAAAGAGTTCTGACAAAGAAGAACCTTATGATACAAGTAGAAAACAAATGCAAAGAGTTAGAACTACAAGTGAAAATATTTAATAGAAAGTTTAATTTATTGTAGGAAAGAGGGCCTCAAGCTTTGAAAGCCTCTAATGGAAAATTATTTCCATTAGAGAACTATCAAGACCAGTTGTGCAACCTAGTTGTAGATACATACAAATTCACCAAAGTTATTGGAAAAATAACTAAAGAAGCTTTCTTGGAAGTCCTACAATATGACCTCTAAGTTCAACATGAAGTTCATCATCGGCTTCTCAATAAGCCAACTTTTCAAACATACACAGAAGTAGATGACAAATTTTGAAGTATGGTGAATTTCTCTATTCCTAGTTAATAATGATCGGATAAATTGTTGGATCTTGCTGAGTGAAGCCAAACACAAATCCTAAAGATTAGGTGCAGTCAAACAAAAGAAACAAAAATGTAGCTACAGTCAACAACAACACTCCTCAAAGTGTGAACAAAACATATGAATTAGTATAGCATTACTATTATTTTGTTTTATTTTTGAAATATCTACATCTTTTGATAGATATTATTTTTTAAATACTTTTATTCTGAAGTCCAAATTGAGTTCAAGACATAATCTATAAGTATTTTGTAAAAAGGTTTAGAAAGGGTTGGATTATGTAAATGAAAATATATTTCTTTGATTGTAAGTTGTGAAGTTTATTTTGAAGTAATCGATTCAGAAATACAGAGCTATTATTGTTTCTGGATTCTTGTGTGAAATAAATGGTGATGGTTTCCTCTCTATTAATGCGTTTTTCCTTCTAATTTCTCATATCGATGTTCTTTCCTGGTTGTTGCAAGAACATTAAGAAATGAATTTACTTACATTACTCCACTCTGGCTTGTTAAACAATATTTATGTTTCCTTCTGAGATTAAATATAAAATTCATTCAAGTATTCTTTAAATTTAATTGATTCTTACCTTATATTCATGTTATTGCTACCACACAAAATTCACGAGATCCAGGAGATTTCCTACCTCACCCTGTTTCAACTACTCTGTTTATTTGTGATTGATTACTGAAGATTTTTTTATGACTCCATGCCAAATGCACATTTCTTTCATTTTACAACCAAAAATTAAAAAAAAAAACCTATCTCGACCTTTAATATGTAGCCTAAGATCTAAATAGTAAAATTAAAATCATACAGAGAGATCCCTTTCTAAAGGTCGAAGGGATATATCCGAACATTAAAAGTGTTTTGTGGTTACCTCTGCGGTTTCCTTTTCAGCCTAGGAAAAATACAAAGTGCTAATAGAGACCATGAAGGGGAAACAAACTCATGAAATTTCATGGACAAGGACCTGAGAGAGGAGTAATGAAAGGGAATGGGCCATATTTAATTAAGGAGGAAATATATATCTTTATGGGGTGATGATATGAGTCATTCAAGGGGGGGATGGAGCAATGAAGAGCAAGGTTGAGGGTCAATAAATCCTCAGAGGCAAGGAAATGATCAAGTCTGGAAACCATGTGACCAATGTCGGGCCTTTTATTATTCCAAGTAAAACAAAAACTAGGGGGATTGATATTAAGTAGATGGAGGTGACTTATGAAATCATCCATGTATTCTTGAAATGGGTCACAAATAATGCAGCCAACTTTTTTCTCCCAACGATTGAGAGTGGTATTGAAGTATCCCCCAAAAATTTATTTGGTGTGATATTCAGAATCCTTAAGGCCCATGATAGAGTTCCAGTAGTATTCATTTTCTCTGAAATGAACAAGCATATAGACATTGATAATAATACGTACCTTGTTTGTTACAAGGACATGAAAATAGGTTGTGAGCCAATGAGTTGTCTTGTCAGAATTCAGGAACTAGAGATGGTCTGGATCCCATATAATGCATAATCCTCCTGAGGGTCCCCTAAAGATGACAGAGGAAATGTCGCTATTGCACCAAATTTTGCTGTGTCTTGATAAGAGCTCCTTCTCCTCTAATTTCATCTCCTTTAGAAGGATCATTGAGGGTTTTTCATTTTTGAATAATCAGTTACTTTAACTATTATTTTTCCTGAGTGAGGGCCTCTAAAATTTTAGGAGATAGTGATCATCATTTTCTTTTATATTGGGTTTCCCTTTTAGCAATGTTTGATCCAACTCATTTCTTGTTTCCTTTGCTGCCATGTTTTATTAATTGACGAGGAATGGTATTCTAGTGGCCAAGTTCCTTTTCTTTTACATTCTTTCTTATACAAAGTTCTTTGTTGGTTTTTCTTCCCAATCTATGTGAGTGATCTTAAGTCTCTTTGGTTTTGTCTACTTCTAATTTTTCATCCCCTAAGCTAGAAAAGGTAGAAGTGGTTGTAATTTCTCATGGAGAAAGGAAAGCTTCTTCTTCATCAGAATGTTCCTATGAGTTGTTATCTAGATCTGCATTAGGTTTTGTCTCATTTGTAGGTTGTGTTATAGGCTCTGGATAGAGGGGTTTTTCGATTTTCCTGTCTAGAACCTAAGTTTCTTGAATAATTTCACCTTGTTCAATAACAGTGGCTAGAACTTTGTACCTATTCTCATTTCCTTCTAGTTGTACCAATTTTATCGATCCTTCGTCGTTCCTTGGTTGGTTTTTCTTCGGGGAAGAGGATCCTTTACTTTTGTAACATTATTTGTCTTGTTGAGGCTTGAGAGGGGGTTGTTGATTGATGGGGATGCATTTATTCTTAGCTTGTTTCTATTTATCAACTGAATTTCCTTATTTGTCTTGCTTTTCTTTCTTTTGGGGCTAGTTTTTTGCAAAGTGGTCATACTATTGACAAACTTTGCATTTGAAGGGAAGCTAGTTGTAATCAACTTCTTGAATATGGGACCAATTATCTAGACAAAGATTAATTGAAGTGACAATCCCTCTATTAAGATCAACCTCAACACATATGTGAACATAGGAGAATAGCCCTTCACAGGGTTTGACACAATAAATGTATTTTCCAAGGGCATTAGCAATTAGTCTGAAGGTATAATTGTTCCAATAATGAAGGGGGGTGGAAGGGGAACTTAACCAAAATAGGGATGAGGGTGGTAACATCACAATTAAGATTAAATTTTAGGCTCCACTAGTTGAGTTAAAGGCCCTGCAACCCCATGAAATATGCTTCACTCCTGAAGATTAGATTCTTGTCCAACTTGTTTTCAAAGAAAAAGGTGAAGAACCCTTTTTTGTAAAAGGAGAAAGCAATGTCACCTTTGATTATGGGATTCTAGTTTTTTTTATCCAAATAGAAACAGTGTGAGGAGAGGGCAGAAGTCCCATGAATTGACCCATACGATGCCATTCTAATAGCTGGAGAGCATATGATTTGGCTTGAGAGGCAGATATTTAGAACTTTAGAATGTCATCACACTTCTTTATGTATCGAGATAAAGGGGATTTATAAAACTTAGGCCCATTGTTCCTAAGGGAATTAAAAGTAGTGGTTTTGTGTACTAAAGGACTTTCAAGGGCCACATTGGTTATGGCTAACTATCTAACCAAAGAGAGGCACTAGTGCAAGCAAAAATCAGAGGGAGGGGGTGGATCGGATCAGGGAAAAGTGAAGGAAATGGAAGCAAGAAGGCAGGGAAAGGGGGGGAATGGAGGGAAGTAGAGCCTAAAAATAAAAATGGTGACAATGGGTAGAGGCTAACAAGCTATAGACATCTAAAGCACTGATAGGATGGAAACCAGAAGGGTGCTCAAGGCCTCAAGGCCTCCGAGAAGAGTGATAGAGTGGCAGCAAATATTCTTTGACACAAACTTTGCAATATTTTATTATGGTGAACTTATATATATATGAAATTGATATTAAAATAAATTAATTATCATTAATATTCAAATAATTTATTATCTATATATATATATATAGATGAAATTGTTAATTTTTTTTTTGTAATGCTTAGCACGACCATCTATTTTATTTTATATATATAAGGCAAATTTACACCACACAATTTTTCTCAATGACCTCAACTCGCCCCGAGGGGAAACCAAGTCTGTTGGCCATCGGCCAGCATTACACACAATCCAAAAACATAACTTCTCCAGTCTTTCTAGCAAGGCTTAATAAGTTTCAGTCTCATGACCAAAAACTGTGCAACTATGACAACTGACATAAACAACTCAAAATTTAAATGCTATCCGCATAAACAAAAACTAAACATAGGAAGACTAATCTTTCTTGACATTCTACTCCTCAAAATCTGAGGCTACTAGGGCAGGATTATCAACAGTTTCTTCTAGCATTCTGAAGAGCTCCAAAATGCAAGGGATGTCTCGGTCCATATGGTCCATCCTAATGTCCTGTTTGTGTAGCTGAAATAGGATCTTCTCCATGTCTTTTTTGTAGTTGGGAAGGCCCTGCATTGTAATTGTCATCCCTACAAAAATTTGCTCCATGGCTTTGCTTACTATACTTTTCATCAAAAAATATAGGTACAAGGTGTGCTTGAATTGTGTAATTCACCCTCTTGTGGTCCATGGGTCAGGCACCATTTTTCTCCAGACTTCTATTTCATCATCTGGTTCCAGTTCATGCTTTACCTAATCATCCCAATCGTCTATCAACTTTCTGATACCCTCATATGTTTCCTCCTTGTATGTTGTGGTTGCCTCAACTATGAAGTGCTCGGTGGGCTTACAACCCCTGTGGCCTTCCATCCTACTTGGTTGTTTGGTTTCCTGGGGTTCCAGGCCCTTGTTTCCATGGCCACGACCACGTCTTACTGGAGCAATACCCTGTCGAATTGTAACATGTATACATTCCAACATTGTTAGTTTCACTAAATGATTCATCTCATCACAACGCAACTACAATAACCATACTTCGCTGCCATGTCTGGCTTGTGACAGGCAAAGGTATCCTTATGCCCACAGGTGTCTACTGGAAGTGGGCTTCAAGCAGGGTTCCCCTGGTTTATTTCCATGCCTCTCGCCCTTGCCAAGGTTCGGAGATTGGTCACCCCCTTACAGCCATGACCTAGCTCTCAAACTCGTCTGGAGCTAGGTATTACTACTGCTATCATACCGGTAAACCCTTGCCTCTGCCAACAATGTCTTGTCCACTTTCTGCTTGCCTCTCTACCTCTCAAGCCCCCCAAAGTCCTTGACTATTCCCGTATGGTTATGCATTGCCTTTTGCTCGAGTTCGCTCGGCGAATTGGCCACCTTGCTAGCATCCCAACCCCTTGCCTGCAACTCTCCCTTGCCTCGCTTAGCTACACACAGTTGCCCAATCGAGACTTGCCCTTTAATCGCTATACCCTTAGGATGGTCGTGCAGGTCAAGTCTTGTTTCTAGGCTCCACTCGGTATCAATCATGCCATAGCCCCAACTTTTGGTTGAAAGAAAAATAAAAATAGCGCAGAGTCAAGCCATAGCTCCCCTTGCCTTCCCTGGTTCCTCCTTGGTTGGGCTAAGCCTTGTTGGGGTGGCCTCGTGCCTCTCCCTCCTCTCTAGAAACTCTCCCACCAAGTCATGGAATTTCCCCTTGAACCCGACCATAACTTATGAATTGAATGAGGCGAGGACCAGTCTACAAACCCGAGAGCCATTGCTTGCCCGCAGACTTGGTTGCTTTGCCTCCCTTCCGCTCTACAGTTCTTGCCTTCTCTGTTATACCATACCTCTTCCCAACATGTCGAATACCTCTTCCCACTCTGCCACCTTCCGTTATGTCCCCCTTTGCCACCTTGCTAGCCCGCCTCCCATGCATTCAAGGTAGATGACACTACTCTCCCTACCTTGAGCATGTAGGGTGCGGTTGTAATGAATTCTATTGTACTCACCATGTCAACTCAAGCCTGGCACCTTTGACACCGGCCTCATCCTAATCGGGAAATATATGAAATTGATATTAAAATAAATTAATTAGCATTAATATTCAAACAATTATATATATATATATATATATATAATATATATATATATATAAGTTATATTTTTAGCCAAATATTTTATTTATGAAAAAGAAAGAAAAGTATATTTTACATATACAAGCATATAATATTAACTAATTTTTTATTTTTTATTCTTATTTTTTATTTTTTTTATTTTTTAATTTTTTTAATTTATTTATTTATTTATATTTTATTTATTTAATTTTTTTTTTCTTTTTTCTAAGTAAAACTAATTCTATTAACAAAGAAGAGGAATATTTACAATGAGACCGAAGTTAGTACACTGCTCTGATACTATGCAGAGCTATCAGGAAAAGCAAGTAAGAGGACAGAGATCTCAACCCACGCAGGGGGCCGAGATGTTACTCTTCTGGTACTCCATGGTAAACAAAACCATCAAAAACACATACAAATCCACCACATAGTTTGCATAACAGACTTTCCCGGTGATTGCCATAGCTTATCCCAAAACGATGCCCAAGCGAGCACGCTAACCATCATGTGGTTCTTCCACAATGCGACACCATCCCCATTCTGGCTCATTCGTAGCTGGAGCAGCGATCTGCTCAGAGGGGCCGAGGTCGATTGGAACCATTTCCTCATCCTGAGTGCTGCATCCAGTGGTAGTTGGAGCCTGCTGAGGCACCAAGCCAATTCTCAACTGAGTAGACGGAGAGGGTCTAGAAACAGCCCCCGAACCTCCTGGATGAGAGTCCGAGTCCTCCATCTGAGGAGTCTGATGGAAAACCACTATAATGTGAGTCGTTATCCGAGGCCGATGCAAGGAACTGTTGAAAGAGAAAATAGCAGAAGCAAACGACGATGGAAACCCACAGTGGCGACTAGAGGCACGAAACTACCCTCTTCCACTTCGGGTGCAGGGGTAACAACCAGCAAGCAGATCATTGGAGGGGGCAGGCAAGTCCGAGGATGGGCTTGATGGTGCATGCCGAGGTTGACCTCTTCAGCATCCCATTCATTGTCGAAGTCGAGCCAACTCAAAGGGAGTGCTGGAAAGATAATGGATGGGCTGTGCAGTGGCTAGACGAGAAGAGCCACACAGATGCGGGGGCCAGGGAGGGAACCTACTAGAACCTTTCACCAACAGAACCAAATTGTGCACAGAGCCTTCTAGGATGTAAACAAGTGACCCATGAATTGACAATACCTATGTCGTGCCACCCGGTATCATAGACGAGACCCGAGGCCACATAGTTAAATAGAGGAACGGAGGTGATGAACACTCGATTCAGGACCCCCCCATCTAAGCTTAAGGCCAGACTAGTGACCAGGTGATGACGAACCAACACTAAAACCTCTAGATTGTGGTAAAATACCCCACAGAGAAGAGAGAGGTGCAACAGGAGTTGTCCTGAAATGGCTGAGCGACTCTTTAGATAGGCTATTCCGGAAAAATGCCAGGAGACTTCGGACATAACCCAGGCTGACATCATAGCAGAGGCGAGAGAATGAGCCCTGTGATACAGCTCGAGAGGCTTCACATTCAACCCCGAACAGAGCCCCACTTTAAACCTTCCAGGCATATCTCGAAAAACTCCTTCCATAATTGCAGCATTAAAGACTACCATCATCACTCACAGGTTGAAGCATGCAGAGGGGAAAGCCATCACAAAAGACATGGATAACGAACCTTGGCCACCTGACTGATATCCACTATAACCAGCCTTGCACATATCCCATGCGCCTATCCACTTGCCGATATTTAACACAATGTACTGGGTGGGCAGGTTTCGTGCTGCCTCACCCCAACCCCGTCTTGTCACCGTTATTGCATCCTTATTCACCCGCATCTGGGGGCACTGCATCCTTTCGAACCAGAGATGTGCATTACTGGGCTTGGTCATGATTTTGAATGATGTCTATAGTTCCTGTGAGTAAAGTATTCTCCGCATCCACTCCAATATTGGTGAGAAGGTCAGCCACCTTGTTGCCTTCCTAACATGAGTCCCATTTTGTAGTTGTCTACCCATGTTGATAAGAATTTGGGAGTCGCCTTCGATTTCCAGGGGATGTAAATTGTATATCTTGGAAATGATAAGCCCTTGCCATAGACCCTCCAATTCCGCCAAGTTGTTGGAATCCCAGCTTATATTCCCAAAGTAAATAACGAGTGGCGATCCTTCACGATTTCTGAATATGCCCTCAAATGCTGCATTTCCCGGGTTACCCTTAGAAGCGCCATCAAAGTTGAGCTTGATTGTGTTCTTTGGGGGAGGAGTCCAAGAGTCCTTTTTAGTGTTGTTTTGCACGGGCAGGGCTTGAATCCGAGTTCCTTGTGGGAGTTGCAGATTCTAGTTTCCCAAATGGTCTTTTCATCACCGGTTGACGGATAGTCGTCTTGAGCCCAATTGCGAAGCTCCAAGGTCTCTTTCAGATTGTGGCAGAAATTGCCCCAAATGATTTCTTTTGGAGTGCTTAGATCCTTAAATATGCGCTTATTCCACTCTTTCCATATAGTCCAAAGGAGGAGACTAGGAATTATTCGCCATAGATGGTTGAGAATTTCACTTTTGTAGGGGTTTTGTTGCCACTAGCTCAAGGAGGTGAGGATGTGTTCCAATACCCTACATTTTCTTTGACATCGAAAGCCCGCTTTCTCCCACAATTGATTGGTGAGAGTGCATGAGTCTAGGAGGTGCTGAATCATTTCTTCCTGGGATCTACAGTTGACACACATAAAGGGTCCATGAAAGTTCCTTCGCCTGAGATTGTCCCACGTGAGGATTTTCCTGTGCCCAACCAACCAGAGGAAAAGGGAAACTTTGGGCCAAATGCCCGAAGACCATATTCTACTCCATATGGGATCTAGGGGTTCCGTGTCAGTGCAAACGATTTTGTAGGCCTCTTTGGTGGTGAAGGAACCTCTGGGCGAATAACCCCATCGAAGAATATCCTTGTTCTCTGAGTATCTGATTCTTTGATTTTGGAGTTCCCTCTCCAAAAGCTGTTGAGTTTGGTGATCCGCATACTCAATTATTCGTTTACTGTGTTTCCAATGTCTGTACCCGTGTGCTGTCTCCTGAGTCCAATTCTGCCAAACCTCTTCCTAAAGCTGCCCCTCCCTGTAGTAGTCTGGATGCTGTTCTAGAATGCTATTGAGCTTCGGTAACTGATTCCATGTGTCCATCCAGAACCTTGCTGATCGACCATTTCTTACTTCCCAGAAACTATGTTGCCGGATCATTAGATAATGTTGTTTGGTAGCATTCCATATAAGTGATCCTTTTTCATTGGGAATGAATTTGATGAGCTCCTCCTGTGGTCCATGGTTGCCATATTTGGCTGTCCAAATAGTTGCCATTGGCTTGTTGGGGGCAAATAACCATTGCCACCAGATTTTCGCGCACATGATAATGTTGCTGTGACTGGGGTCCCTTATACCTATGCCTCCTTTTTCTTTAGGTTTACAAGTTGTGGTCCATTTTACCAAGGCCCATTTGGGCTTAATGCCCGTTGCACCCCAGAGGAAGTTGTGCTGAAGGGACTTTATTTTTTTAATGACCCATTTGGGCGCAGCCATAATTGAGAATAGGTATAGCAGCATAGCCTGCAGGACAACTTTGATTAGCATCAGATGACTTGCTATGTTCAGAGTTCTATGAGTCCAAAGATTAAGGCGAGATTCAAGTATCTCAAGGAGCATACGCCAAGAAGTGTGCTTAAGGGCACAAGAAATGAGAGGGGCTCCAAGGTATTTAGAAGGGAGAGAGTCAATGGAGAAGCCAAAGATTCGAGCAATGGAAAATTGGGTGACATGGGGAGTGTGGAAGAAGAAGATCTGTGATTTAGCCTTATTGATACTAGTGTCAGAAGCCTCAGAGAAGTCATTCAACAGGGATTTGAAAAGAGATGCTTCCTGAACTGAAGTGTAGCCAAAGAGCATATTGTCATCCATGAATTGTTGATGAGTGATGGCAGGCAGGTTGTGAATGGATAGACCTTTGAGGTACTGAGAGAGGAGGGTCTGCTTGATGTGGTGACTCAGGCCTTCAGCCATTAGCACGAAGAGGAAGGGGGAAAGAGGATCTCCTTTCCTGATTCCTCTTGAGGGACTAAAAGGGCGGGAAGGGATGCCATTTATGAGGATGGAGAAGAAAGTTGAAGAGATAAGGCTCATAAACCAACGCACCCACATAGGAGAGAAGCCAAAGGCAGTTAACATTTTTTGTATGTAAGTCTAGCTGAGCTTATCAAAAGATTTTGAGAGGTCAAGCTTAAGAATCATACCTGCTTGTTTGGGATTCTTGAGGGAGTGTATGACCTTGTGAGTGAGGATGATTCCGTCTAGGATCTATCGTCCTTCCACATAGCCCGATTGTTCGGGCGAGATGAACATGGGCAGTAGCAGCTTTAATCTATTGGAAATGACCTTGGATATCACCTTGTAGATTACATTGCAGAGAGTGATTAGGTGAAATTTATCCGGGGTAACTATGTTCTCTTCTTTTGGGATGAGCGCGATGAAGGTTGCATTGAGTGATGGCAAAAGAAAATGAAGAGTGCATGATTCCTCCACCACAAGCCAGACTTCTTCTTTTATCAGCTCCCAAAAAGTGTGGAAGAACGTGGTGGTAAAGCCATCCAGGCCAAGGGCTTTCCCCTCCTTGAGCTGGTGCATTGCTACATCTACCTCCTGTTGAGTAGTTGGGTGCAAAAGGAGTTCATTATGCTCATCTTTAATGATTTTAGGCACATTTTGAATGATTTTTTCTACAGCAGGTTGCCTATCCGTGTTTTCGTTTGATGTACCTGCCGGAAATGTCTTAGAAACTCCTGTTCAGTTTCTGCATGGTTTTCCACTCTCTCCCCTTCAGAATTCTGGATGAATGAAATGGTATTGTGCATTCGTCATTGGATAGTGGTGCGATGGAAGAATTTTGTGTTCCTCTCCCCCTCTTTCAACCATCTAATCTGGGACTTCTGCTTCCACAATATTTCCTCCTGCTTCCTTCGCTCCTACAATTGATTATGAATGCGTTGTTCCTGAGCGAGGGTTCCTTCATTGTGTCCCTCCATGATAATTTGTTGTTGGAGCTCTTTAATTTCCTTGTCTAGATCCTGTTGTGCTTGAAAAATGTTGCCAAACGTTTCTTTGCTCCAGCTCTTGATTTGGGCTTTCAGATATTTGAGTTTATGTTGAAACTGAAACATTTTTGTGCCTTCTAGCCGGGGGAAGGATTTCCATGTGGAACTGATGAGGTCTTTGAAGGCGGGGTGGGAGAGCCAAAATGCCTCAAAGCGAAAGGGTCGCCTAGTAACATTACCCAGTCTTTGCCACTGGAGGGAGATAGGCCAGTGATCCGATCCAGAATAAGGGAGAATTGTTGCTGTTATGTTGCCTCCAAGATGCACCGCATTGTCAGAGATAAGATATCTATCAAGTTTGGAAGCAATTTGCTGTCTCCCTGTTCTTCAATTACTCCATGTATGCGTGCCATTACAGAATTGCATGTCAATTAGAGAGTTATTTTGGATGAATTCTTTGAAGTAGGTGTCTGCCTGCTCCAGCCTAGCTCTCCCTCCTAGATTTTCTTCTAGCCTTGTTATCATGTTGTAATCGCCCACCATTATCCAAAGAGGGTGAATTCTGTTAAGATTGAGCGCTTCTATAGTGTTTAGTACAATGATTTTGTTGCCCGCTTCCTGTTGGAAGTAGATATTGGTCAGATGTCCATGGATGTTGGTGCCAATGATGTGAAAAGTGGCTTGAATAATGTGGTGAGAAGCATGGATGTCTATTAGCATTATCGCTTGTGTATTCCATGCAATAGCCAGTCCTCCTGAGGCCCCAGAGGCATCCACTACAACTGAGTGATAGACAGGCCATGCCTTGGAAAGAACGTTTGCCAGAGTGATATTGTTACACTTCGTTTCTTGAAGAAAGAAGATCTGCGGCTGCTCCTGCTTTATCATATTTTTTATTAATCTAAGTTTCCCCGAGCTGTTGAGCCCTCTTATATTCCATGAAGTCAGCTTCATGATCCACTATTAGGGATGGGCTTGTAGTACTTGGTCAGCATGGCATACCTTCCTGAATCCACTAGGATTTTCCCTGTAGCAATAGTTCGTTGAAGATCTGTTCTTCTCCCTTGCTTTTTAGAATCTTTAGGGAGGAAGCCACCATCCCAATGACTGCTTGGTTGGATGCCAAGCTGCTGTTGCTGGTAAGCCCTTGATATGATGACTTCTAGTTTGCTGAGCTAGTGCTCTGGAATCTTATCATAGTCCTTTTTTTTTGCAGACCTGCTTGAGCTCCAGTATGTCAAGACCACCTAGGTTAATGCTCTTAGGTTCTTCATCCATTTGTTGTGCTTGGTTTTGCTCATCTGCAATGATTGCTAAGCTTAAGGACTGACTGGGATCACTTTCCACGTCCATATCTTTTGTTTTCCTATTTGAGGTCTGGCTGGCCTCCTTTGGGGTGTTATTGGTGATAAAAGGGGAGCGTGTTATGGAGTGGGAGTTAGGGGGGTGGGGAACGCAGAAGAGGAGGAGAGCTTGGGATTGGGCGTCGGCTACTGGGGATGGTCTTCAGAGGTTTGAGCTAGGATTTCAAATTTGTTGCTAGTTGAGGGGAATGAGGCAACGTCCTGCTGAGGTTTCTTCCCTGTAGAGGGTTTCTTGTGCGATCTTTTGTGACTAGCTACTTTGATGAAGCTATCTTGGTCAAATTTGTCTGAGGGAATAGAATTTTGGGCCTTGGCATTTTGAGGACAATCTCGAAGGAGGTGGCCTAGGGTATGACACTTTCGACAGTGAAAGGGAACATGTTCATAATCCAGAGTTTGAATCCATTCATAGTCATCATGGAAAAGACTTACCGAGTCTGGGAGGGGTGTGTCCAGTCGCATGAAGACGTAGATCCGAGTGTAGGAGGTGTATCTGCACAACTTCGTCTCTTCCGCCGATTTTATGAAGTCCCACAATCCATTTCCTATGTCTTTAAGTGATTCTTCATCCCAGTATTCTGTTGGAAGCAAATACATCTTGATCCATACTGGAGCCCAGCTGAGATCCTCCTTGTCCAGGTTGAATCTCTCCACCCATTCTATTAAGTACAAGCCCGCTGAGTTAAAGAAGTAGGGTCCTTCGTCCATGATTCGTTTCCTGTCTTCAATGCAGATGAAGATCGCTATAAAGAACCCCTTTGGTCCTAGCTGCAGGGTGACATGGCCTTTTGGCTTCCATTTGGCTGAGATCCAGCCTTTTAGTGCTTTTTCTGTCAGCAAGAAGCCGATGAATTTACCAATGAGCGCATCGTCCTTCATAAACTGGATATGCCCATTGATCCTATGGCTTGGAAGTTCTATCTTGGGCCTTTCGGTAGCCACTGGTTTGCATGTCTTCAATGTGACTCTAGGTCGTTCCTCTGACTATGGTTTCCCGTCTGGTGTCACTTTGCTCTCATTTGTCTGGTTCATAGACGCATTTGTCTTGTTTGCCAATGAAGAATCATTGTTGTCCTTTTCCTCTTGACTAGTCTCTGAGGGCCGAGTCCTTGGCTACATAGGAGGCTCACGGATGGGCGCAGGGGAGGACTTGGGGGTCCCCCCAGTGGGAAACTCCATTCTCGCGTTGTTCGACCAAAGGAACTTAGAAATGTTGCGGCTGTCATTCGTTCTGAAGGGTCTGAGTGTTTGCACGTTGCGCAGTCTGCACCATCACAGGGTTTTTCAGAACCCTAGATGCAGAGCCCCGTCTATCAAAAGCCCACTATGGTTAATATTAACTAATTTTATGTAACCTATTTATTTTTATTTTTTATTAAACAAAATACTCTCTTACTAAACATTATATTTCATTCTATTACAATCAATACCTTTCCATTTCATAAATCTGCAACTCTACTTTGAAAAATCTTCATTTATTTTAATATACTAAGCCCCGTCTATCAGAAGCTCACTATGGTTAATATTAACTAATTTTATGTAACCTATTTATTTTTATTTTTTATTAAACAAAATACTCTCTTACTAAACATTATATTTTATTCTATTACAATCAATACCTTTCCATTTCATAAATCTGCAACTCTACTTTGAAAAATCTTCATTTATTTTACTGAACTTTAGTTTTTATAGATTATTCTTATGTTATCTCCTTCATAAAATTGTAAATTACACCTCTTTATGCAGTATAAAGGTTTTGAACTTCAGATTAATTAATTCTCCCTAAACTTATAAATTTTCGATTTTGAACCGCATACCAACCGAACATATCAACTCAATTATGAAGAAGGTCTTCCATTCCGGAGTTCATTAGTTAGTTGGCAAGAGTCCAATAGTGTTTTTTGTGTCGAATAATTACAATGAGAAAACAATCAAACCCCATAGGCCCTTTTTTTTTCTAAAGAACCGAGAAACATGCACATGTTTTAAAGTGTGTGCACCTAAAAGTAATACATGCACGCTGTTATAAATTAGTGCAGGTACTCCATGGGCTCCTTTTCCTATGTTATGAACAGACAAACATGCACGCGTTTTAAAGTGTGTGCACTTAAAAGTAATATGTCTGCACATATAAAATAGTGCATGTGGGGTTGCCCGCTTTAGTAATCCAACACGAAGGTCTAACATGGGTAAACTTAAAAAGGGAATGCACTTGCATTTTTAAGAACAAATACACGTTTCTAAGAAAAAGCCCATCGCACCAAAATTAGGTAGCATTTTGATGTGAGCACCGGTGTATTGATATTATGATTGAAATTATCAATATTGAATTAAAAAAAGTTGAACCTATAGATTTTTATTAGATATCCTATCAAGAATGTATTTTTACTATTCGAATTAATTATAAGTATTTAAATATACAATTAAAAAAAAACTGTCAACTTACTTAAATTTTTAAATTATCAAAGCTATAAAGATTTAGGAAAGCTTCTCTCTTATCATAGAAATAAAATTTTAAGAAAACTAATTATTCCTTGTCAATAATTTTTATTTTCTATTTCATCAAAGATGGTTTCCATAAAAATCGTTCATTACTATCATCATCATAATCCTTTTGTATTGAACAAATATATACAATAACATCAATTTTGCTAACCTTTTAACTCATAGAAACTATTGAAAATTAGGAGAGCATCTCTTGAATTGTTTTAAACTTGCAATTAAATTTTTAAAGCCAACCAATTAATTCTATATTAATTTCATCTGAAGGTTAGATGCACCAATATTTATTCTTAGTGGATGTTAATAATCAACATCGTCATAATTTTATATTGAAAAAATATTTGCAACAATACTAACCTTCGTATCTTTTTTTACTCTTCAAAGCTATAAACATTTACGAAATTTATTCTCTCTAGGTTCTCTATGGATATGACTAAAATTCTAAAATGAAACAATTAATTTCTTACTATTTCCTTTAAGATCCAACAATTCAAAATTGGTTTAAGTGAATATTAGCAATCGTCATCACACTTTTATGTTGGATAAATAAAAATTGAATACGAATTAAGTTCATTAATACACAATTATTTATATTAAACATAGTTGATTTATAGTTGATCTCGTAGTCATCATTGTCATGTAGATTTGTGTGCTTAATTTAGTTATTAATAATTATTAGGTGGATGGTAACAATTTAACATTTTTAGAATATGTGAGAATATTCATAATAGTATACACAATTCAATGATTGAGATTTATTTTCAATTCTCTTTTCACTTTTCTAATTAAATAGATTCATAAAAACAATGTCATGAGAATAAATGTCATATGAAATGGACTATTGTTTTTAGGGCATGTAGTATTGGTGAACCATGATATTGAGTCATAATATTCTAACTATTTACAAATTATGAATCTCCATCTTAAAATAGAGCTAAATCTCTATAACCATTAATATTAATTTAAAATGAAATTATAATATAATTAATTTTTATTATTTGTTTAATTTTATTAACCTGAAATATATTATAAATTATGTTTTGGTACCTATTTACATTTACTAACCATTTAATTTTATATATATTATAGTAATAATTATCTTATAAATAAATAATAATATTTTTAATAAATAAATAATTAATAAATTATTATCATATTGACTAGGATTCAAGAACATGCCTTTGACATCAAGCATAACCGTTCCAAAACCTCAACACTCTAGTAAAACCAATCATCACATTTGCATATAAAACTCCCATGTGGTGGCCAAGATCGAACATTATCACCATAGAAAATTTAGAGAAGCTATAGAAATAGGAAAACACCCTAATAACCTCAACCGTGACAATGGTTGGAAAATAAGTGATAATTGGATTCCTACACTAATTGTGGTTTCTATCATCTCCTAGGTACTCACGTCGCCATCATCTCTTAGTCCTCCTTAAGGTTCACCTATCCCAAATTTATTTTTATTAATATTTGAATAATTAACATTAATCAAGAACTCCACCTTGCACTCCTACAATCCCTAAAAAGACTCTATTAAGATTAAATTCAAATAATTTTATTTAAAACTCAGCTAGCATAAAAATCTAGGAAAATCCTTAGCAATATATCTCAAATTATTAATTAATTAATATTCAATTAGTAAAATTTAAAATTTAAAAGACCTAATTAGTTTCATCATTATTACATGATTCTAATTATTTAACTATATAATAAATTTAACATTAACAATCCTAAAGTCAACCAAATTAATTAATACAAAAACTTTTATACCATACTATAATAATAACATTAAGTATTAATTAATGTTATAAGAAAAACAAATACTAAAATATTGCAATGATACATTAAGATGTAATTAGTCATTATATTATATTATTTAATTATTTTGAATATTTAAAACATTAATAGTAATAGATAGTAAAATTAACATTAATCGTCGTAGAACAAGTACAAGAACACAAGAGCTCTGTAGCTAGGGTTCTGACCATACTCTGAAATGGCGCAGACGCTCAGGCATAACAACCATCCAGGATCTGACCTCTAGCCTCTTTCGACAGGGTAGTACGAGGTATAACCGTAGAGCACATGGACGCCCCCCTAGGGGGGCATCATTGCCCTCCCCCAAAGCAAATGTCGTGCTGCCAGGGCATGAGGGGTCTATTGTCTTCGGATCTGTCTATGAGGAGGCGCTCAACAAGGAGATCCTGCAGCAAAGCGAGCACAAAGCGACTAATAATCAGGCAGACAAGAGAGGAGATACTCCAGGAAGAAAGGACAAGCCAGAGGAAAGGCCTAAGATCACTTCGAAAACCTGCAAACCAATCGCAGCCAAAAGGCCAAGAATAGAGCTACCAGGACAGAAGATCAATGAACGAATCCAATATATGAAGGATCATGCTCTCATTGGGAAATTTATAGGGTTCTGGTCAATAGAAAAATCCCTATATGGATGGATCGTAGCTAAATGGAAACCCAAAGGCCACGTCACACTGCAACTAGGACCAAAAGGGTTCTTTACAAGAATTTTCTTATGCCTGGAAGACAAGTAT
Organism: Pinus taeda; assembly: GCA_000404065.3. Classification (NCBI taxonomy): domain Eukaryota; kingdom Viridiplantae; phylum Streptophyta; class Pinopsida; order Pinales; family Pinaceae; genus Pinus; species Pinus taeda. Next base: position 63,575 of record APFE031545355.1, on the reverse strand, counting down.
AGAATCATGGATGAAGGGCCATATTTTTTCAACTCAGCTGGACTGTATCTAAGAGATTGGGTAGCAAGATTCAACCCAGACAAGGAAGACCTTCCCTGAGCTCCAGTATGGATCAGAATGTATTCACTTCCAGATGAATATTGGGATGAAGGCCTGCTCAAAGATATAGGCAATGGACTAGGTGAATACATAAAAACAACGGAAGAAACGAAGCTTCGTAGATATACTTCCTATGCCCGCATCTCCGTCTTCATGCACCTGTACCAAGCCCTATCGAACTCGGTAAGTCTTTCTCATTATTACCATGAATGGATTCAACCCTTGGATTATGAACATGTACCTTTTCGCTGCCGAAAATGTCATGCTCATGGACATTTATTCAGAGATTGTCCGCTATATGCCAAGACCAATGCTCCTAACCCCTCTCGCACTCTAACCCGGGATGGATTTTCCAAAGCACCCAGTCATAAACGAGTGCACAAAAAGCCCTCGACCAGGAAAAAACCCCAGCTAGATTCCGCCTCTATCCCTGCTACAAGTAACAGCTTTGAAATTCTATCTCAAGCCTCCGACGAGCAAAACCTGAACTCTAAGCCTAGCTCCACGCCCATTTCCTCCTCATCCCACCCTCCTCCTTCAGGTCCTCCTCCTGAGTCGCAAACCTCCAAGGGTGTTGAGGCCACCCCCAAAGATAGCCAAAAGGAGCCTGCAAAGAAAGAAAATGACATGGAAGTTGATGGAACTCCAGATCAACCCCAAAGCTTAGATATATCCATAGCAGGAAACAGTCAGGTGCAACAGATGGATGAAGAACCAGAAAGTATAGATATGGAAGGACAAGACATTCTAGAGCTAGAACTAGCCTGCAAAAAGAGGGATTATGATAATATCCCAGAGCTTCAACTCAACAATCTGGAAGTGGTCATCTCAAGAGCTTATCAGCAGAAACAACTAGGAATCCAGCGGGGAAGGCACTCGGATGGCAGTCTCCCGACAAAAGACTGCAAAAAGAGGGGAAGAAGAATAGATCTCCAGTGAACAATAGCAGTCGGGAAAATTGTCGTGGACTCAGACAGGTATACAAAATTGACAATGTACTACAAACCCTCTACCATTAGTGAATCATGAAGCTCATTTCATGGAACTTAAGGGGGCTCAATAGCCCAAGGAAACTTATAATATTGAAAAATATGATAAAGATGGAAAAGCCGCAACTATGTTTTCTTCAAGAAACCAAGTGTAACAGCAGTACACTAGGAAGCATCCTTTCTAAAGCATGGACAGGTTGTCAATCGGGGGCAGTGGATGCCTCAAGAGCATCAGGAGGGCTTGCAATTGCATGGAACACGAAATCGTTAACTCTCTCTGAATTCCATGCTTCTCACCACTTCATTCAGGCCACCTTCCACATCTTAGGCACCAATATACATGGACACCTTTCCAGTGTCTATTTCCCACAGGAAGCAAGAAACAAAATAGCTCTTCTCAATACAATAGAGGCTCTGAATAACAACAAAATGCATCCTCTTTAGATCATTGGAGGGGATTTTAACATGATCACCAAGCTAGAGGAAAAGCTTGGAGGACGAAACAGGTTGGAACAGGAAACTACCCACTTCAAAGACTTCATCCAAAACACCTCTCTAATTAACCTACAATTTTGTAATGGTAAGTACACATGGAGTAATCGCAGGGCAGGGAAGTACCAAATTGCTTCTAAACTTGACAGATTTCTCATATCAGATAACTCGGTCCACTTAGGAGGAGATATAACTGTGGAAATTCTCCCACATTCAGGCTCAGATCACTGGCCAATTTCCCTCCAGTGGCAAAGATCGAGCAACACCACAGGGAGACCCTTTTGCTTCGAAGAGTTTTGGCTCACCTACCCCGACTTCAAAGAATTCATCAGAATTACTTGGAATACCTTCATCCCACCAGAGGGCTCCAAAATGTTTCAGTTCCAACAGAAACTAAAATATCTAAAACACCATTTAAAGTGTTGGAATTATGAAACCTTTGGAAACATCTTCAAGGCGCAACAAGATGTGAATACAGAAATGGCAGATCTCCAGCAACAAGTAATCACAGGAGGTCACACGGAGGGGACCCTGGAGCAGGAGGAGCGCATCCACAATCAGCTGGAAGAGAGGAGAAAGCAGGAGGAGGTTTTATGGAAGCAGAAGTCTAGGACTAGATGGCTGAAAGAGGGCAAACGGAATACAAAATTCTTTCACCGAACCATTGTTCAATGAAGAATGCACAACAATATCCCCTTGACTCAGAAGCAAGGTGGGGCAAGGATAGAAGAGGATGAAGAAATCGAGGAGGAATTTATAAATTACTTCAAGCAAGTTCACCAAGAGCCCAATGCAGATAGGCGACTAGTAATATAAAGAATCACCCAAAATGTGCCAAATCTTATCACTGAGGAACACAACGAGTTTCTTCTTCGGCCTATACTAGCTCAGGAGGTGGATACAGCCATGTCCCAACTCAAGGAGGGAAAAGCCCCTGGCCACGATGGCTTCACTACAACCTTCTTTCACACTTTCTGGGAGCTGATAAAACTTGAGGTTTGGCAAGTGGTGGAGGAATCGAGAGCTCTTCATTGGCTATTACCTTCTCTCAACTCAGCTTTCATTGCACTTATACCAAAAGAGGAGGAATCCAACACCCTAGACAAATTTCGGCCGATTGCTCTATGCAATGTCATATACAAAGTGATCTCCAATGTTATAGCCAACAGGTTAAAGCCCCTCTTACCCTTGCTCATCTCTCCTGAATAATCTGGGTATGTCGAAGGGAGACAGATCTTGTACGACATTATCCTCTGACATGAGATTATACACTCTCTCAAGCATTGCAAACAGGCAGGTATGATTCTAAAGCTTGATCTTTCTAAGGCCTTTAATAATATCAGTTGGACTTACATTCAGAAAATATTAAATTCCTTTGGATTCTCTCCTATGTGGACTCGCTGGATTATGAGTCTTATCACCTCATCCTTCTTTTCCATTCTTGTGAATGGCATCCCGTCTCAGCCCTTCAGTCCCTCACGAGGAATTAGGCAGGGCGACCCTCTTCCCCTTCCCTCTTTGTATTAATGGCTGAAGGCCTGGGATGTCACATCAAACAAGCCCTCCTCTCCCATCAGCTTAAAGGTCTCTCCACTCACAACTCCCCAGCTATAACACATCAGCAGTTTGTTGATGACAACATGCTCTTTGGCTACCCATTAGTCCAGGAAGCCTCCCGCTTCAAATCCTTGCTTAATGACTTCTCTGAGGCCTCAGGAACCAGCATCAATAATTCCAAGTCGCAGATCTTTTTCTTCCACACCCCACCTATTGTTAAGCATGTTGTAGCCCGGATATTGGCATTCCCCATTGCCACACTCCCCTCCAAATACCTTGGAGCCCCCCTTATTGCCTCGGCCATCAAGCACTCCTCCTGGTGTATTCTCATCGAGAAGCTTGAATCCTGTCTTAACCTTTGGACGTACATAACTCTGAACATGGCTAGTCGTTTGGTGCTCATAAAAGTAGTACTACAGGCTATGCCACTTTACTTATTCTCAATCCTAGCAGCACCTAAATGGGTTTTAAAAAGAATACGGGATCTTCAGCGAGGCTTCCTTTGGGGGAATTTAGCCACAAACCGCAAATGGGCATTGGTAAAGTGGATCACTGTCTGCATGCCCAAGGAAAAAGGAGGCATTGGCTTGAGGGATCCAAATCACAACAATGCTATCATGAGCGCCAAAATTTGGTGGAAATGAATCTCTTCCCCAGAAAAACCTTGGGCTGCCATTTGGATGACCAAATACGCCAATCACAGACCTCAGGAGGAGCTCATCAGATTTACTCCCAATGTCAAAGGCTCTCTAATATGGAACACGGCCAAACAACTCTTCTAGTTGATTCAGCAGCATAGTTTTTGGGAAGTAAGAAATGTAAGAACAACACGATTCTGGACGGATGCCTGGAACCAAATGCCAAAGCTTAGCAGCATTCTAAATCTACCTCTAAACTTCATCGGAGAGGAACAACAACATGATAAGATCTGGCAGTACTGGACTCAGGAGACAAAGCAAGGCTTTAGGAAACAGAAACATGGAAAACCCATTCATAGAGGATCTGGAAAAGGAACTTTGCAAAAGGACCATTAGATACTTCGAAGTCAGGGACATTCTGCGATGGGGTTACAAGCCTAAAGGTGTATTTACCACTTCCGAGGGCTACAAAATTATGTGCACAGACTCAACCCCCCCTGACCCAATTTGGAGCAAAATCTGGGGGCTTGGATCATGGCCTAAAGTCTCCTTCTTCCTTTGGCTGGTAGGACATCAGAGAATTATCACTTGGGATAAACTTAGATGAAGAAACTATCATGGCCCCTCCATCTGTGTTAATTGCAAATCTCAGGAGGAAACAATCCACCACCTCTTAGACTCTTGCCCCTTGGCCAATTAGTTATGGGAGAAGGCTAGCTTCAGATGTTAAAGAAGATGCAGGCTTCCGGACGATATCACAAACTCTTTGCAGCATTGGCAAATGAATCCATACAAAAGTGAAATCTTCAACCATTTATGGAATATTCTCCCCGGGCTTCTCTTATGCAGCATATGGAAAGAAAGGAACAAGCAAATATTCAAAGATCAATGTTCCCCGGTAGAAATTATCTGGAGCAAGCTCTATGTGAGTCTAAAAGAGACTCTGATGCTCTGCTCATGGACTAAGGAGGACCTTACGACTCTAGACAATGAGAAATCCATCTGGCAAAATTAGAATATGCAACTCTCTCAGGAACCCCACAGCAAAGTCCCCCCTAAAAGCAGCAACACTAAAAAAGTCTCTTGGACTGCCCCTCCAAAGCTCTCCTTCAAGATCAACTTTGATGGAGCCTCAAAGGGCAATCCTGGAACTGCAAGTTTCGGCGGAAGTTTTAGAAATTATGTAGGCTCACCTCTTCTAATCTACTATGGAAACATTGGGTGGGACACCAATAAATCGGCTGAGTTAGAGGGTCTATGGCAAGGTCTTCTTCTTTTAAGGAATCACAACTTCCATCTGTTGGAGGTGGAAGGAGATTCCCAGATCCTAATCAACATGGCCAAACACCTCCTAAATGGCTCCCATGCAAAGAAAATAGCCACTAGTTGGAGGCTTGAAGCAAGATTGGAATCCATGGAGCAAGAGCTTCTCAGTAACAGGGCCATCACCTTCAATCACATAAAGAGGGAAGGCAATAAGGTCGCTGACTTCATGGCCAATCTGGGTGTGGAAAATGAGCATACTCTTCAAACAGGGACTCTAGACATTTTAATGAATCATGAACAGGCACAGGAATGCAATCGTCTGGTCCAAAATGATGCCGCCCCCATGGATGCGGATGCTTCAGGCTGAAATTAAAGCGATGGGATTGGCGAGAAGTGATGGCAACCTGCCTGCCATGCGCAGAAGCACTGTGTCCACATGCGGGAAGGGACATTCTCGATGATGCAGGTTCAGAAATAAAATACCGCAGCAGAGGAGAATTAACGCTCTGTTCAACTCTGCGTACGAAACAGGGGTCGGCTCCTCGGCTCCCATGAATTCCATAGTAATGGCAGGAGCGCCTCGAGGCAAGGGCGGGTGCAATATTGACGGCTGCAGCATTGGATTTACCATGTTAATTCAAGCTTGGCTCGCGGTTCTTCTGTTGCCTCTGGCGCTGTTGGGGTTGAACCCTGGTCCAAATTCTTAGGCCATTCCCTCAATTTCGAATTCTCAGGTCATTCCCAGCCTCTGTCCGTCTGTTTGGTATATGAATTTCCTATAGGATCCTCTCCCATCTGTTAGGTCCACTCCACTGCCTGTGTTTGATTCACTCTGTATTCTGAAATCCAATTTGGCTCTGTCCAGCTCTGCAATTCTGGTTCAGCCTCGACAGCAAATGCTCAGCCGTCGAGGCTCCACCCGTGGCGGGTCCTCGTTCCCTTCAGTCGATACAGAGACCTCCCATCATTGCCATTGCCACTGCCATTGCCCTCACACTGAAGGAGCAATTTGTTTTAGGCCTAGCCAATTTCTGGAAGCCAGCTCTCCTGGGTCCTCTTCCTCGCCCTCCTTTCGCTCAACAATTTTCACTTTCAATAGTTTTTTGTACCGCTGCCAGATCAATGCCCATGTTTCAGTGCTTTTCATTGAGGAGGCCCAAGAAGAGGGCGAATCCAGCACTCAAAGGGAGATGACACCACCAGTTGATACCATGAGAGCTATGGAGATGCCCTCTGCAGATCCCGTCAAGGTAACAGAAAGACCATCCAGCCAGAAGGAGGACGTCAAGATGGAGCCTGTCACGACTGCAGCGGAGGAGGTCCAAGCACAGGACATGGAGGAATACGGCTGGTGTAGGATAGTGGAGGAGGTTCCTGAAGATTAACTGGGGCTCCTTCTCAAGTTACGTGGCCCGTAAGGGAGGGATTTTGTCTATTCCATTTTTTTCGTTATGTCATTGTGTCAATGTGTCAATGCTGTAGAGCATTTGTCTATGTTCAGGGTTTGGTTTTTTACACATGGATGGATACTTCTCTATGTCAAAATGTTTTTGAACTCCCCTGCGTGGGAATGGTCTTTTTGATTCCTCTAGCCCCTGCGTGGGGAAGACTAATGGTCTGGTTCGTCCTCTTAAACTGCGAACACTGTTGTTCCACGCGGCCATTACCTCCAGGCAACGGCTTCTTTTTTACAGTTTGATTGTAATTGTACTCTGATTTTGTATAATAGAATAGTTTTACCAAGAAAAAAAAAACATTAATCGTCGTAAAGTCAACAAAATCAATTATTACAAAAACTTTTATATCATACAGGAACAAATAACATTAGGTATTAATTGATGTAAAACAAAAAATCAAAAACAAAAAAATAATAATGAATACTAAAACATTTATTCAATAACATTATAATATTGCAATGTTACATTATATAAAATAATAATAATTAATTTGAATAAAATAAACTTTATTTATTTCTTAATATTATCAAATATGTGGGCTCCTCACATTACTATTTCAATCATTCCCTTATTTATTGCTTTATTATTATATGATTTTTTCACACATATGATCTTGATAAAGAACCATAGAGATTGGTTCAAAATGTTGATATAATAAAACATAATTACTATAACTCCCCAAAACATCACTAAACAAAATATTGATAACAGAAACTTCAAATCTATAATATTAATATTATAATTATAATTATATAATATCAACTAATACTATTTTTAGGTTAATCTTTCTTAATAGACTTTCTTACGCCTGTGCAGGATCTCTTTTCATTATGTAATTTTGTTAGCCTAATTTACATTTTTAAAAGCCTCGTGGAAAATATTTTTGAATCTGTAAAAAAAGTTTGGGCATACTTAGACGCAATGTTTGCCTTTTTTTTTTCATGGGCCATTGAAGGAATGGTTTCATTGCTAATGTTCTTGTGACTGTTATCTTAGGCATCTTGTGGATTACAAAAATTTCTAAGAAGTGTGTGTTTTCCATAATTGGATACGAAAATGGTTTTTAAAAGAATAAAAATGTCTTGGTCAAATTTCACCATGTTTTTAATTTATATTATCTCCCTACGTTAAATTTTATAATATTTTTTATTTTTTCGTTTATTATAATAATTTTTTTTAAATATTATATAATTTTTAAAAAATAAATTTAAAATTTTTAATGATAAAATATATTGGTAATTTTTTTATATAAAAGTATATTTATTTATTTATGTATTTATTATGTTGCAAGGATTTTTTTTAGAAAGGCTCCCGTAGGTGTTATTTTAGACTATTCTGCATCTTTAGATTTAATTCTACACAATTGAATAGTTAGGTTGATAGACCTTCTTTTGAATCAGTTCAATAGTCTACACTTTCATTTTTTGATTGATATCTGGCATATGATTTTCTGTTTGACATCTAGTCTACCCTTTTCATCTACCTCTCACAAATGTCATCTGCTCTTCTGTGGGATTAAATGACATTTGTTTGATTCAACTTAATGGTATGCGAGATTAAATGACATCTGTTTGATTCAATATAACGGTGGCGCACATAAGGCTGGTTCTCAACCCAAATGCCGCAGAGCATTAGCAAACTATGTGCGTAGGGTTTCAAGATGGCTTCAAATTCCGAAGGTGTCCTAGTTGAGTCTTCTTTACGTTACAGGTGGCAGTCGACCATTAAATGTACGGACTTTTAACGTTGAGATCGTTTTCATTCATCTTGCTTCAAATTTGAAGTAATCGACGGTAGAATTCCAACAATTTAAGCTACGTTTCCCCTAATTTTGCTTTTTTTCGAGCTTTTTTTCTCAAGTTAAATATTATTTATCTGAAGGGATTAGGAGAAGTTTGAATTTTGTTTGTTGTGATTTTGGTGTAAGAAACAGATTTATGAATGATAATCCCTCCCAAATCTTTTTTGGAATTCCAAATCTTCACAAATCAGTTTTGCTTCCTCGAATTTTTCCTTTCATTTGATACTAAAATGAATTGGGAAGATGTACTAGTGAAGTATCTATGAATTTTAATTCTCTCTATTTACATATAATATGTTTTTCATCAAGTAATTTGTCGAATCTCTTTTGAAAACATAGTGAAATTCCCAAAGTCCCACTTTTTCACTCAATGTTGCCCTTAATTTTTAGCTTTCTTGTTTAGAAAATTGATATTCGCCCACAGTTATTAGCCAGAGATCTCATTCATAGTTTTTCATCTGAATGAAACTGACATCTGCAATGTTCCCTAATATTTATGCATATTTAATCAGAGGGAAATGCTTCCTCGGTCAAAAAATTGATAGATTCTTTTGTTTTATGCCTTAAATTCCAGTTTTTACACTCTATATATGGGTCTACATATTGATTTACCCCTTCAACCTCTAATGCCAAAAATAAAACTAATACTATTCCCTATAACGCTTCTTTCCAAGCTTCAAAACTTTCTTTTATTAAAATGATTGATTCAAAATTTTAATATTTTAAATATATATGCTTTTGTATTTTGCCGGCAACCGTTAAATATGCTACTTTTAGTTAAAGATATTTGATTCATATCTTGGTGGGTCTCGTACAGTGGCAACAATATTTGTTTAACATTCTTTGAAGTTTGTGCACAACATTTTCAAGTGAATCCTCACTTTGCCTATATTGTTGTTTTTCTTTGTGTTTGCCATAGTTTTGGTTCTGAGACAGGTTAATTTCTTGCATTGAATGTCTAACTCAAACAAATTGCCTGACACATTTGAATTAGATTCTTGTGGGAGTTATTTATTGTAAATTAACCTCTGTAATTGTTCATCATTTTATTTATAAAAATTCTAAATATTTATTTATTCTTTAGTCTGTGCAACAATTTAGAGTTTAAACTATTTTAATCTGATGGATTTCACTTGCTTATAAGTGTCATTTGCATACCTTTGTAGTTTTGGCTGAGTAGATTGGGCTCCCAAAGAAAATACCAGATGGGTACAAGCTAATCAAATGTGATTGAAAATCAAAATATTGCATCCAAGATGTTTTTATGTTGAATATTGCAATCATTTTTAACAAGCTTTCACATATGAATAATTGTTCTAGACTGTAACATCTAAATAATTGTTCTAGATTTTAAGATCGACCCTCAAACCTATTTTCACTTATGATAACTCCTTAAGAATTCGAACCAAAAGCAATAGCAGTGGATGAAAGGATCCCCCTATATGAAGGGGTCTAGAGTGAATTATAGCACTTTAATAATCATGCTTTAAATTGGCCTTTGTCGATGCAAATATATAAACCCAAGCTCCATGGGAAAATAGGTTGATAAAAAAAGCCATGTCTGATCTGAAAAATGGTCTCTGGAAAAGGTCAAAGGAGTCGAGCAAAAATGGAACAAATTGTTTCCGAGTACTTCATCAACAACTTACAGGTCCTTCTGGAAGCAAGAACACCTTATCTATAACTGTCCAAATTTTTTTTGATTTGTTTAAGACATTGAAAGCAAGATAAATGGTTCAATTTAGTACTGGGTAATTCAATCATTCCATAGAAAAATATAGATTTACATAAAACCAATTGACAAGGATTTATTGTAATTGATGTGTTGCTTTCACAATGTTACGGGGACCATTAAAACACTTCAGAGCATTATTGATTCAGGCGCGCAACTGTATCTTCTTCAAGTTCCATCAAAGAAGGTGGAGCATGGTCTGCAACCCATGCTGAAGGTGGACACACATTGCTTGAACATGGTTTGTTGAATTTAAATCTTGGACAAGGGTGGGAAAATGTTCCAAAGGGAGATCCAATATAGTTACAGTGGATTCTACAGAATCCATATTGGTTCCTGACCTAAAAAATGAATGTAAAAGTGTTGAAACAAGCAGGGATAAGATTATATTGTGCCTATAAACAATTTATTAGTGTTAATAATAACAATAATAAATGGGGACCCTTCTAAAAAATCAAATCTTAACATTTATTATAACCTTTTCATTTTTAGAATAAAACAAGATGTCAAAGTGGAGCTTGTTAAAACATAGAAATTTACCTTTTCATTCTCCTAGCACATAAAACTTCACAAACTATGAGTTTCTTATAAAAAGTGCCACATGACCATAAGGCCTAAGAAAAACTTTATAAATGGAAAAGTCATGAACGTTAAGGAAAACCTTAAAAAACCCGCTTTAGAAAAGGTTATTCTCACATTGCAAAAGGTTATAGCAGATATCCTTACTTCTTGATAATGTGATCCATGAGAATGCAAGATCATGAAGCTTATAAGCTCATCGCATTGTAAATTCAAATACCGCAGCATTACTTTATGAAATGAATGTAAACACTGCGAAATGTGATAACATCTCGCAAATCGCATATCGCATCAACGCATGTAATGATGGTTTTTAATGAAATATAGTTTTTCCAATATAACGATATATGATATTGCGAAGCAAATCACAAAATCACTTTTATCACAATTTGAAGGGCTCAGAGTTCTAAGACAGTACTTTCCAGCGTTCGATGAAAATTTATGAACATTAAAGTTTTAGCATAACGATCCATTACTGGTCATTTATTTAAAACGATTCGGATCAGTGTAAAGGACCATTTGAAGCAAGTTGATATCTTTTGACATGATTTAGAATTAAAGACCTCCTGTCACCTTATTTTTGTCTTTCTATTGATTACTCCTGCATCCAATATCATTTTCATCATATTTTTTCTCTCTGCTTGAAAATTTTAGGAAGAACACACAGAGCGTAACACATGAAGAAATGGGAAAGAAAGGCAAGGCTCCCATGGCTGAGAAGTCAGAAATGACCCCATTATTTACAGACACTACCTGTAGTAGGGACGTGGGGATATCTACTTGGGAAGCTATGTATCAGTTGTTAGAGCATGAAGACTCGAGAATTATGGAAGTTATAGTTACAGCAGATGGACATGGCTCTTCTGAAGCATCCCTAACTGAACTTGCATGCTCGTTTCTACACCACATTGCGGCGAGGCCAAAAGTGCTCCCCTACACCGATATGGTGAAATGGATTATAGATCACACAGACATATCTGAGAGAGAGTTCAAAACAAAAATCCAAGAGGTCATGGTGTCATTTACTCCAAATAATTTTAGGCGTATGTACCACTTACCAGAACCCCAAGCTAGCTACAACAAGCGATTTGTAGAAAAGTTCGCCAAGGAGAATGAAGACTTGGCGGAATGCACAAAGCATTGTCAAACAATGAGGAAAGATTGAAGAAGGATAAAAGAGGTATGTATGCCATTGGCTCTCTCTGTTCTCCTTATTGTTTTGCCGCTATAATGTTATGTAGATTGTTTAGGAAACTAGACATCAATAAGTTTTCATAAGAATGGTTACCTCTAGTGGATGTCACTACCAATGCCACAATAATGGATTTGGCTCAAATCTGGTTGGACAATTTAGCTACTGCAATTTTAGAATACAGAACTAAAATAAGCTTTGCTTCGAGGGTTTACCCTCAATTCTTTTTTAGCGCTTATGTTATGGACTCTATTTGTTTTGTTTCCGAAATTCCTATTATGGGATGGAGGTGGATAGTACAAAATCCACTTCCCATTTAGTTTTATCACAAAGTATTGTTGGAATCCAATTTCATCCCACATTTCTTCAAAATTTGTCATGGAGTTATGCTTCTGATTTATAAAATGCTCTACAACCAAGATGCCCCAAGGTTTTCCCCAGGAGCTGAAGTGGATATTCTCTTCATGGCAAGGTGGTTTGGGGAAGAATTGTTCACATATATCAGAGTGTTTGGTAGCATTGCTTCACCCCATGTGCTACCTTTTTACGTCCCTGACAAACTAATGGCTAGGGAGATAGCCTATCAGACCTGCGGCGTGGGAGGAATGAGCAAGGTACTAAAAGATTCCAAGAAGGCCATTTGGCCCCAATTTCCTGTAATATGTAGAGCATTTTCCTTGCATGACTTATGTCATGCTTTCAAAGAAGTTCATAATATATTATGTTTACAACTACCAAATTTCCCGGGAAGGAAATATGATCCCTTTGGTGTTGTAAGTAGTTTTACTACAATGGTTAAAATAAAAGTATCTTCCCATGAAGAAGATCCCTTTGACGATGTTTTTCTGTAGAAAAACACCTTCATAGAGGTTCAACATACAACGCGAATTGTTTTTTACAAAGAAAATCTCCAAAAGTTTGACAATTACAGAAAGCAATGGTTATCAAAGGTCCCATTGGACCAATTGCTCATCAAACCAATAAGGGAGCCTACTTCCGGTGTTAGCATAAGTGAAGGTTCAAAAGAGAAGTCCAAAACAAGTTCTAAAAAAGAATCAGCTGAAAAGTATGGTGATCAATCCAAGAGTGAACACAACAAAAGCAAGGAGTCAATAAATGACACAACTCAATCTATAGAAAAGCCTGATCAGCAGCCTTTGTCCCCAAAACAAGTTGAAAATCCCACTCCTCTTACAAAGCCAATAAAGCCACTTGTAATTGATCTAGAAGGGGAATGGGAAAATTTTAATAAGTTAATTAACACAGAAGAATGAAGTGCAGAGCCACTGACAAATCCAAAGAGACAACCACAGAAATGGTAATATAGAGGGTTGTTAATACTCAGGAAATGGAGCACATTCCTATTGCTCCCTTATTTGAAATTATACTAAGGATAGAGGAAATTCCTCCTCTAGATGTATTTTGTAGCCCTCAACATAAGGTTGTCGTCAAAAGGAAAAGAAAGAAAAGGAAGTTTGATGTTGTTCTCACTTCCAAGGATGAACCTTTGGATGTTCTTTGGAAAGATCCAACTACAGACCCATTGGAAAATCTAACTAGGCTTTCACAGATCATAGGTGCATACGCTTTAGAAACTATTGATAAGGCAATAGAGGTTCAATATCTACTTAAAGAAAAAGAGGATAGGATTTTGTTTTTGGAACAACAGTTACAACAAGTCAGCATCAATCAAGAAGCAGAAACACAGTTGGCAAAACTCCAGCAATGCTTCCAGCAAATGCAATTGGTACATCAAAGTAGTTTGGATAATAAAGAAGAACATATACAAGGTATGATAGAACTACATGAAGACAATCCCAAAATTGGGAGTTTATTAGAAGCACTTGCTCTCAATTCCCAGCTACTGCAACAGAAACAACTACTATGCCAGAAGATCTCACAATGGAATTCCCATTGTGAAATGAGCAATAATATTACAAAACAAGTTGTAGAATTATGACTTGAATATGATGCAATTTTTAAGAAGATCTCATACTTCTTGAACTAGCAGAGATTTGAAGAAGGAAAAAGAGTAGACATGCCCATAATTGATGAATAACGCAAAGAGATTTTATTCATGAAATGGGATTCTCAACTAAAGGAAGCAGAATAGGCAATGGAAGATGCAGCGGCAGTAGCGAACAGTGTCATTGAATGCATAAATGAAAATTTGTACAATGTCAATTTAGTAATAGACACCACTCTGGGCTTCCTTCCAAAGGAACAATAACTTCAAACAATGTGGAAAAAGCCTATAAAGGAAAGGGAAAAGGTGATTAAATAGGTAAACAAGTTAAACTAGGAAACATACTGGCAGCACTTGGTAAAACCACATAACCAATGGATGACCCTAAAGTGCCTCAAAACTTCTGCCGAGAAGATAGTGCAATCTCTTGCGAACGTTGTATTTGCAGGACAGTTAAAAGCTGAAGTTGGCCAACTGACACTCTTGGAACTGATGTTGGATATTTGCGATCTAAAGGATCCAATGTAGGGTTTATCATAGATATAGTTTAGTTTCGTTTTAGTTTATTTTTGCTTAAAATGAGGTAGGTCATTTAAACCTCCTCATCTATTTTTGTAATATTTATTTTTATTTTTCATAGAGTAGTATTTAAACCCCTCTCATGGATATAGAGAGGGGTCTAGAGTTTTATCAAAAACAATTCTTCAGAACGTGCATTTTGCCCCCCATTGAGGAGGTTTTGATAAAATGAATGGAACGAGATTTATTTTCTATATGAGTTTAATATCTACTACTGAAATTCACTTTTTTACTTTTAGTGGATGTTAAGTGATTTGAAGATAGATCTATATTGCTGCAGCTCATGAGTAGAACTTATTACAAATGGTATATTTATCTCCTAATACTTTTTACTTATGTGTTAAGAAATAAATCATTTTCAGTTATTTATATATGAAAGTTCGAATGTTTAAGTAGTCATTATTGCACTTCTATATGGTGATAACTTACTCTTTATGCTGAATATGTGAATGACTCTTATGTGATATATTTCTCATAATTGTTTCGGCTAACTTTTTATACAAAACAATCACTTTTAAATGGATTCTTTTCTCATGGTAATAGATTAGATTTAGAACAAGCATTCACCCCATAAAACCCCCCCAAAAAAAACATCATCCCACTAGCACACAAATCATAAATAGATTGGGAAACTGGTCCCATGATCCCCAGTTGGAGCCACTATTCCAAATGGAAAAGGAGTTGTCTTAAGGTCCGAACTAGGTGGTTATCCCCCTTGTTGGAGTCCCGATTTTTTGAGCCTTCAAAAAATTGGTACAGGGATAAATTGGAACTTTCTTCCCCATGTGCCTCCTCATGTAACAAATGTGCCTGTGGTGTATAAGAAAACAATCGTTATGCTCTGGTCTCTATACACATTGACAAGATTTCTTCCAAATGATCGACTTTTCTATATGCCTTGTTCTTCTCCAAAGCACTACCTCTTTACTTTGTCTTACAGATTATCCACTTCTCATTCAATAGTGTTTAATGAGGCTGAAATGGCTTCCTTTGGTATTACACCCATTGATAAATTATGGGGACATATGCTTATCAAAGTCATTTACCACACAACAACTTCTGTCACTGCATCAAAAGTCAACATTTCTGGTTCTCACATTATCATAGATTATGTGGGAAGCCCAACTATGGAGACCTCTTGGACGCTATGTGGCCACTGATGGGATGTCAGGAAATAAGACCCATGTTGTTTGTCTTCCACTATCTATTCCAAACTCTCCATGTGGCTCCATGTTCGGTTTGCAACAGTGGTGGAAGGGTAGGTTAGAAAGTGCCAAATCAGTATTACAACCACCTTCAGCTTCGCCATCTTCTGGAGGATTCACTTCACATCCATAAAAAAATTGTGACTGTTCTTTCAGTATCCTTTAAATAAAGTCCCATCAATGGAATCTGCTAAAAATAATGGTACCAGATTGACATCTTCTAGATTCGTCAGAATGCTGTTAAGATATACAGACTAACCACGAGTTGCTATGGAGTTTTTTCTATGGGTAGGAAAACAATTAGGGTTTCAACACATATTTGAATCATATTGTGTTACAATCGATATCATGAGTAGAAGCGGAATGTGAGCTTGTGCCCAGGCTTTGCTTCAGGGCCTTGTGATGGAGAAGAGTAAGAATTTAGTGTTGGAACTATTCGTTATTTGGTGAATCAATATCAGATTTAATGGTATATGATATGCTGATTCATTTCTTAACCATGGATAATATGTTTAATGAGGTAATTACAGTGTTACTTCAAAATCCTTTCGGAAGCAGATTTGACATACAACAATGTTATTTTGGTAGAAAACAATGAAGGATTTCAAACCCGTGAACTTGACAGAAAAGACAATGAAAACAGTAACAATCTTGATGATGTGGCTTCGGTGTTGAATGCCTCCACTAAGAGTACAGAAAAGAATCCTTCAAATTTAAATGCATTTGATATCATTTATGTTTCATGAGGCATTGATCTATCAAGTGTTTTTGAAGAGAAACAACTAAAACTTGATAAACGCTTCACATATACTTAGGCCATTGCCAATATCATCTCAAAATTCAAGGAAATAGCTAAGCTTGAAAATTTCAACATGAAGAAGAGGGATATTACAATGTGGAGATGCAAGGGTTTGTGGGACGCAGGAAATGACAACTATCTATTGTTGCAGAGATATTTGAGGTAACCACTCCTCTGTTTGTGGTGGAGTTGAAAAAGTCTGATGGCGACACACTAGACAATGAGAAATTTTAAGAAGAAAAGCTTAAACCTAGCCTCAAGACATTGTTTGGGCTTGGCATGGCGATCCCATTTAATGCGCAATTTTAAATTTGTGGACACAAGGGTTGAAATTTATTATTCTTGGAAGATACGTTTTTTTATTATTTGAAATTTCCTCCTTCCTATTATGTGATGTTTCTAGTTAACATTCCCATTTGATTCTTCTACATTCTCTCAAATTGAAGCTCATAGTGAGTAGTTTAACATGCACATGCTTGAAGATGTCAATATTGAGGTATATCCCATTTCTGTTGGAGATAATTTTTCCATTTCCTTGGCTCCTACTCTAAATGTGGACAACGCACTAGACACTGGTTACTTTGTTCAAGAAAGTAATGCACTTTATAGAACCTTATTGTAGCAGATATGGTTTATTAATATATATTGAATTATGCTCCATTTGAAAATTATGCCAGCTTATAAGCAAGGGTTCTTTTCCTGCAGGGACTCAAAAGTGGGCACAAGGGAATACTGTTGTTCTATTTTTACCAATTTCACATTTATCCTCAATAATTGTGGGATGCAAACGTGTAAACTTGCAAAACATAAAATGCAGAAAAATCCGTAGAAATTTTTTAAGTATCAATTATTTGATTGGATTGAAACCCATTTAGATATACATTAAATTGATTGAAATACATAAAAGGTTTAGAAATTGATTGACATACACAAAAACTTTAGAATTTTTTTAAGTATCAATCATTTGATTACACTGAAACCCATTAATATATACATTAACTTCATTAACATACATAAAAGGGGTTTCTCTGGAGATAACAAGTAAATTTATGGCCAGCAATTGATGAGATTGGGGCTTGAAGTTTCTAGGTTTTGGATGTGAGCCCTGCTTCCCACAGCGTTGGTGCCCTCAAGTCTCAAAGTAGCGATGCCCGAATGGTGGAAGCAGTAGCAGCAGTGGAGATGGCCATTAGCACTGCCCCATCTAGCTTGGTAGAACAAGAGGTGGAGAAACATGAACAGGACAAGGAGCAAAAGAGGAAGAGAAAGAAGAGGTGCCTTTCTTTGTGATATTGTGTTTTAACAGTTTTGATCACTAATATTTTCAAACAACTCTACTTCTCGGGATTATTAGATCCCACAAAGTTAAAGAAGAAATTCAACAATTCCAATTTAATAATTCTATCGGCCTCTCTTTGTACCTTTTAGGACAATTGCTAGTAGTAAACCATCACATGAATAATATTAAACCATCACATTCATTAATAACTAGTTAATAGTTAATAATAATTAACGGGTAATGCAATGTCCCTCACCAACATTTCATATTGCTTGCCATTGCTTTTTCCTTTGAGGTGATTTCTTGTTACATTTTTCTAAGCTTGAAGCTTCTAATTTCCAAGAAGAACATCACTCTCGTTTCATTACTTAGAGTTTAGTTGGGACCAAAGGCCACGAAAGGGCCTCCAATGTCTGTCTCATCCAAGATTTTCAGTTCAACATTGCTTTTGCTACTATATTTTGTTATTTCCTACCAGTTAATTAGTGTTTTGGCCAATCGAATCACAGAGGGTGGGAGGGATTGAATTATGGGTTTGCCTTTAAGAAATGCCTAAAAATCGACCTTATTACATCCAAGTTTAGAACTCTATTAGATCTCTCTAAATAAAATAAAGTTGACTCCACCTAATCTGTGTAAATAGCACACTGTTGATCAAGAAGAAATGGATGGATGAAACTATTCTTTTATAGGTTGGTCACCTATCCATTATTTTATGGATGTCATCACCTTGTATAAGATAGAATAATGGACTTTATTTAGCCTAGGAAGAAGAGATAATAATGGAATTTCTAGGCATTTACAGTTCACTGCTTCCTACAGATTATAGCCTAACATAAACCATTGTATCATATCAAACCGTCTGTGTGACTGGAGCAGGGGGATTCATTTCGTCATGGTTGGTCAAGAAACTCCTTAGCAAAGGCTATAATGTCAGAGGATCAGTTCGTGGAAATCCTGGTAGGTTATAATTCGTACTTTTACTAACATAATTTTGATTAGGTTCACTCATAACTAGGTTCACTATGATTGATTCCATGACCTCCTCATTACAGTTGCTTGTATTTTTTTTAATGACATAAGTGTGTGTTCACTCTTTGTTTAGTTTGGATGGAATGCATTTTTAACAATTTCAAGATTGAAGTACAGAGGATGGTAAGTATGAGCATCTGAAAGAGCTGGAAGGAGAAAAAGAGAGGCTACCACTTGTGAAAGCCAATATTCTTAATTATTAGAGCTTAGTCACAGCTATCTGAGGATTGCACAGTGTCTTTCACATGGCTTGGCTTCTCAATGATGACCCTGTAATTATTTTTCATCTCATATACATACGATATTATCTTTTATATTGAAATGGATTGTTTAGGTTTTCAGGAACAAATTGAATATTTGTGTTGTGACTCTATTTTTCATCTCGAAAAATTATATATCTTATATATCTTGATTGAAATCAATCTAAGTCTCCACCCATCATGAGGAACACATAAGTTGTTTTTCCTTTTGTAATGCATCCACCCTAAACTTGGGAACACATAAGTTGTTTTTCCTTGTGCAATGCAACCACCCTAAACTTGGTTATTTCAATCAAGCTACATATTATAGACACATATGAAAAGTTGCACATTGACATTAAATATTATCTATAATGATGCAGAATCAAGTGATAGAGTCAGCAGTGGAAGGAACAAGACTGTTATAGAGGTGTACATACAAATGGGGTGAAGCACATGGTATTTACATCTTCTATCGATGTCGTCTACATGTATCCTCACAAAGACCCTGGGGCCATTTTTGACAATGATTGCTGGAGCGATCTGGAGTATTACTTTGGATCTAACAACACATAAATATAAACATAAATTCTATGTAGATACGGGTGGAATTCCATGGACTAATTTTGTTTCTTGGTGTGGGCATAACTGGTACTTTTATGGAAAGATGTTGTAGAGAAATCAACATGGGAGATTGCTAAGAGAAGGAATTTGGATATGGTAGTGATAAATCCATGCCTAATTTTATGTCCATTGTTACAATCCACCATGAATACCAACACTTCTCATATTATGAAATATTTGATAGGTGAGTACGGTTAGAGTTGGTTAGTTAGCTACAAACCTAATGGAATGCCACTGATATAATGGGATTTCAATGGATGATACTCAGCTTCAGTGAGGACTTACACAAACTTAATGCAAACATATGTGGAAGTGACGGACATGGAGGATGCTCACATTTTAGTTTATGAGGCATGTTCAGCTGGTGGGCCAAATAAATAAAACCTAATAAATGCAAGACAAACTCAATATGCGTGATAGGGCTCACTAGACAATCAATGCAATGAATATAAAGATAGTAGCGTGTCTCAATTAACATTGATTTATATTAGTATCACCCCAAAATTAATCCATCATTTATGGATATATCTTATAGAGTTATCTTTTAAAGAAAACATAATTATGAATGGTGTTCATGGGTAAAAATGTTTGGTTAGTCGAAACATTTATGGTTCGATGAAAATGGGAAGATAGATTTGGATACATATTTATTTAATGAATTTTATTTATGTAAATAGTTGGTGTGTGGTTTATAGGTGCTGAAATAAATGAATTTTAAATTTAAATTAATGAGTTGATTTGAGTTTGTTGGATGATGTATTAGATGAAGAATATTTTTTTGAAATCAAATTTGGCCACACATTTATGTAAAAAAAGAAAATTTCTCAAGCCAAATTCCATATAGACCAAGCTTATGGCCTAATTAAGGTAGACACCAAATTGATGTATTAAATTTCTAATATATAAGCTAAAGGACACATCTTAGTGTAATGATTTGATTATTATATAAATGTACATATTTTATCCTCTCTAGATTTGAAACTATAACATATAACTTTTATTAGAAAACACAACATATTCTTATAAAAATATAAAGAATAACACATGCACATATATAAAAATATATTAACATTATAAATATTAAATATTCAATTCTTTAATATCAATTTCATTTTAATCGTTCATATATATATATATATGATGTTCATTATCAAAAAAATATCAACAATCATGCTAATGGAAATAATTGTAAGCAAAAACTATGAAACAATACATCATAAACATGTGTTAGATCTTAGGGATAGCATATGAATGTTGCTATATCAATTCTCAATTACATATAAATTTAATATTAATATTTTTTCTTTTTATATAAATTATATATTGATGATAATAATTATATGTAAATAAAAAAATTTATATTTATTCCATATTAATAATAATTCATAATTATTTGGTGGAACTGAGTGGGTGGAGTTGTTTTTAGCCTCGATTAAGAAAGAGTAGTCCAATATGCTTGGGGTCTACGAAATTCTACCAATAACTAGATTGAATACTTCACATTATGGAAAGGTTTAGAACTCACAACCTCCAGGGAAACTCATCCTCTTTATATCTTTGGTAACTCCATGATAGTAATTCAACAGGTGATCAAGATCATTGAGAATTTAGATCAACCTCAATTCACCATTTCGCACAAGATCAATCTCCAAATTGCTATGTTTGGAATTGTAGAACTTTATCACATCAAAAGAAACCTTAACCTAGTGGTAGATTTGTTAGCTAACATAGGTGCCACCTTGGACCAAGGAGAACTGATTTTTAATAAAGGGAATTCCATTGATCATCCACTACCATGACATGCATGAAGCACAAGTTAGTTAGTAAAGTCAAACCTCAAGTAATGGGATGGGACGCTTCTTGTCCCTCCTATGGCTATACAAAAATGGGGGAATTATTTCATTCCTTTACTCTCCTTAGGTATCAATGGAATTTTTCATTTATAAGGAGTATATTCCATGTTATCCTATGGATTACCCACGTATATTACAATCTGTCACTAAAGAAATATATGCAAGATCTGAGGGATACTAAATTTTAATGAAGGAAAGGAATTGAGAACCCCACATTTCAAGTTTAGGAAAGACGTTTGAGCTTGATAGCCTTAAAGGATTTTGGGATTAGTTGCGGGAAGAAAATCATTATTGTAAATCCCAATGCCCAACACCTTCTTGGGAAGCACTATGACATTAAGGCGTTGGATTGATAGGAAAATTGGAGAGAGTAGTAAGGCTTGTGTATAAGAGGAAGCGACATACTTCTAATGTTGCAAAGTGGATCAAATATTCTTCATATTACTTAGGTGATTTCACATACAAGGTTTTTGTGCTACTAATGGAGAATTGAAACAATTTTGAAAGCGAGAGTGGTCATTTCTATATAGTTCATCTCACAACCTCCATGGAGTATGTCATCATTTTGAAATCCGGGTTGGGTGAAATGCATTAGTCTGAATCAAGAGTATTAGGTCCCTATAATACTAGTGATTCTCCCATTAATATTCTCATTGCAGCCCTTATTGTTATTTTTGTGCCCATATTGTCCCCATATTGTTATTATTGTGCCCCATAAAATCCCACTATTGTTATTGTTGTGCCCTTATATTATTATTGTTATGTCAGCTTTAATTATATTATGACCCCTTAGACTCCTATATATAGAAAGGAGTTTTTTTCATTTGTATCATTCAAGAATTGTTAATTTATGTAATGTAAAGGAGGTTTCCCCCTCAAAGAGGCTGATTTTGAATTCGTTGATCTATATTTTATATCTTTTTGTGAGTTGGTTTCATAACATTTGGTATCAGAGCTTTGGATTCTAGGATTTCGCTGCTCCAAATAGGCCATCGTGGCATTGTAGCTATAACATATTTTCTACGATGTTTCAGAAGTTGAAATGAAAACCCATATGAGCAGAAATCGTGATGAACCTCGGGTCCAGATTTGAGATCTTTTATTGCTGTATTTTCATAGATATTTTCCAAGAAAGTTAATTTTTTGTATGCTCCTAAATTACATCCAAAACATGTGACCTTGCGAAAATCATCATAAATTTCTCTCTTAGCATCAGATTGAAATTTTGTAAGAAGTTACAAAAATAGGATGGACTGTAGTTTTTTTCTATCGTTTTCAGATTCAAAGGTTGAAATCGTAACACATGGCACTTCGTACAAGTTCACTCTATGGAAAAAGTATATAATCGATGATCTTATCTTGGGAGATTGGGCATAACTCTTTCTTGGAGAATCCAATTTCGATCAGACTAGTGGCATTGGAAAGAGAACTCTAAGGGCTACCATAGGACAAAATTTTAGACCTTGGAGATCCGCAATTACAGAGATACATTAGATTCAATATCAAGCTCCTACAAAGCAAAAAAAATGTGTCTAGTCTTTTTAAAATTTTTCATAAGTTTGGTTGAAAAATTAGCTTGAAGTGATTCAAAGGGCATAGTGAAGTATAGTTATCATTAATTGATGCCCCGAAGAAAGAAAATTGAAACACCTAGTAAGCAACTTGAAAGCTCTAGCATGACTCATGAAAAAGACGAAGAAACGCAACATGATATATCAAAATTACGAGACCAAGTGCAACAAATTTCACTCTCACAAAAGGTAACAAAAGCTAAGTTGGATAGTTTAAAGAAAGGTGTGGAAGCTAAGATGAGTGACGTGGAAGCTAAGATGGATGCAATGGAAGCTATGATGAATGGCGTGGAAGTTAAGGTGGATGGTGTGGAAGCTAAGATGGATGGAAAGGAAGCTAAGATGAATGATGTAGGTGCTATGATGAATGGCGTGGAAGTTAAGATGGATGGCTTGGAAGGTAAGATGGATGGCATAGAAGCTAAGATGAAAGACATGTACGTTAAGATGGATGGTATAGAAGAAAAAATGAATGACAACTTGGAATATTTGAAGATAGATATGACAAAGTTGCTACAAGAAATGTTTACTAATGATGAAAAAAGAAAACTCATGATGAGAAAAAAATAAATGTTAATCATGATTTCATCGACTCTAACATTGGATTGGAGACCCACCATGTTCCAAAGATTGAAATGAGGAAGTTTGATGGCAACGATCTCCTAACATGGATACTATGGATGGAGCAATATTTCAACCTCCACAATGTGAAAAACACACAAAAGTTACACATTGCAACATTATATTTGGAACCAAATCAGTTTGTCTGGTATTGACGGCTTTGATCTCGTAAAAAAATTGCCACTTGGGTAATTTTTATGGAAGAAATGATAGCACATTATGACAATACAAAAAGCAAAACCTTATTTTTAGCTAATTGATAAATCTCAAACAAAAGGGTACAATGATGGAGCACAATGAGGACTTCCAAAAATTAAATATAGGGGTAGAATATATTCCAGAGGAGCATAGGGTTGATGTGTTGATAGGGAATTTAAATGATAATATCCAACATGAGGTTCGCCTTTGGGAACCTGATTCATTGGAGAAGGAATTCAGGTTGGCAAGAAAAATGGAAAGAAAAATTATGGCAACAAGGATATACACCAGGAAAAAACCCTAGAGAAAGAATAAATGAATTCGGTTATATCTTGTATGCATTGGTTGGAATTACCACTCCTCAAACTATTAATATAGAAGGACATACGAAGAAGAAAAAGGTAATAGTGTTGATTAATTGGGCAGTACCCATAATTTTATTCATTGTAAGATAGCCAAGGAATTGAATTTCTTACTATATCCAGCACCAGAGTGTCAAGTGATGGTTGCAAGTGGAGGAACCATAAATTGCTCTGGAAAGTGTCATAATATCAAGCTATCCATGGGAGAATATTTATTGAATAGCCCAATGCTTTCCATTCCAATGGGTGGTGATGATGTTGTACTAGGATTCCAATCGATACAATATTTCGATACGATAACTTTTAATTTTCAAGAACTTTTCTTGAAATTTTTTTTGGAAGGAAAGGAAATTAAGGGGTATCACATGGAAACCTAGAAAGATAATCAGCTAGAACAAAATGAAAAATATTCTAAATAAATAACAATGAAGCATAATTGTACAATTATGTTCACTAGAGGATCCCACATCGAAATCATCTATTTCTTGAGGTCTCCAAAAAGTCTTGGACAGGTATTTAAGACTTCCAAAGGCCTCCCACCTATTCATGATCATGATCATGCTATTCATTTGATTCCAAGAAGTTTTCCTCAAAACATCAGGCCTTACAGATATCCCTATGCCCAAAAAACTGAAATTGAACGTATGGATGCAGAAATGCTAGAGGTTGGTATAATTCAACCTAGTCAAAGTTCTTTCTCTTCTCGAGTAGTATTGGTTCACAAGAAGGATGGATCATGGTGCATGTGTCTAGATTATAGGGAGCTCAACAAGCTCACTATTAAAGAAAAATTTCACATTCTTGTCAATAATGAATTATTGGATGAATTGCATGGATCAATTTACTTCACCAAGTTGGATCTTCGTTTAGGATATCATAAAATTGGAATGAAGACTGAAGAAATTCTAAAAACAACATTTAGAACTCATGAGGGTCATTATTAATTTTTGGTCATCGCCCTTACCAATGCACCTTCTACATTTCAAGGTTTGATGAATTCCATTTTGAAACACTTCCTTAGAAAAATAGTCTTATTATTTTTTGATGATATACTAATCTATGACATGTCTTAGAAGGATGATGTTCAACATGTTGATAGAGTACTCAAATTATTGGAGGAGAAGAAATTATATGAAAAAATCTCCAAAAGTTTCTTTAGATTACGAGAGGTGGGATATCTTGGTCATATTGTATCTCATGAAGGTGTTAAGGTAGATCCTAGAAAAATTAAAGCCACTAAGGAATGGAAAATCCCCACATCCATAAACAATATTGGAGGATTTCCCAGGTTGACAAGGTATTATCATACGTTTGTTAAGAATTATTGGAGAATAGAAACACCTCTAAAATTATTGAATAAGATGCATTTTCGTGGACTCCATAAGTAACAAAGGTTTTTTAACATCTTAAACAAGCAATGTGCCAAGCACCGGTCTTAGCTACACTGGACTTCACAAAAACATTTATTGTTGAATGTGATGCCTCAGGAAATGGAATTGGTGTTGTTTTATTACAAGAAGAAATACCCATTAATTTCTAAAGTCATCCAATCAAAGGAAAGTATTTACACAAAGCTATTTATGAGAAGGAAATGTTGGAAATACTACATGCGTTTAAGAAATGGTGACGCTACCTAATGGGAAGTCACTTCAAGCTAAAAATAGATCATGATAGCCTTAAATACTTTTTAGAAAAAATATTACCTTAAGAAGAGAAGCAGAAATGGGTCATAAAGATGTTGGGTTATGACTTTGAAATCATATACAAAAAAGGGAAGGAAAATTTTGTGGTAGATGCACTCTCAAGAATGGATGAGGATGAAGCATTTCGTTACACCATTTCTATTATCCAACCAGATTGGATAAATGAATCAAGGGATGAATGGAAGAATGATGAAGAAGTGTGCACACTCATTGAAAATATACAACAAGATCCCAATATATTTGATACATTTATTTGGTACAAAGATCACTTATACCTATGCAAGAATTCCCAACTCAAACAAAATATTCTTATGGAATTGTGCACCTCTCATCTAGGATGGAACTCAGGATTTTAAAAAGCTTACCATAGGGTTAAGAAGGAATTTTTTTGGGATGACCTTAAATTTGATATTCAAAAGTTTGTGCCAGAATTTTTGGTTTTCCAACAAAATAAAGTTGAAACAATTAAGAGCCTAGGTCTATTAGAACCTTTATCCATTCCAAGTCAATGTTGGGAGGAGGTTTCAATGGATTTATCATAGGCTTAACCAAGTCCGAAGAAACGAGTGTCATCATGGTGGTAGTTGATAGACTTACCAAGTATGGACAATTTTATGAATTATATTATCCATTTAAAGGCAGTACAATTTCTACTACATTTATGGAAACAATTCAAAACCTACATGGAAACCTAAAGATTATTGTATGCGACAGAGATCCCATTTTCACTAGAGATTTTTGGACATAATTATTTTATTGTATTGGTACTGAGTTAACTAATAGCTCATCTTATTATCCTCAATCTAATGGGAAAACTGAGATAGTAAACAAACATTTGCAAGGATATCCTCGTTTCTTTGTATTTGATAAACATACACAATTGGTCAAATGGTTGCCTCTGGATGAATGGTGGTATAACACTTCCTTCCATACTGCAGAAAAAATGACCCCATTTATGGCACTTTATGGATATCATCCATTGTCCATAACATCACATTTAAGAGAAATTCTAAGGTTCAAGTAGTGGATGATCACATCGAGCATCAAAAACAATTTCTCCAAATCTTAAATGATAACCTCACTTTGGCACAGAATATAATGAAATAACAAGTTGATCAACATCGCGGCAAAATAAGTTTTGATGTAGGTGACTGGGTATTTCTTCAGATACAACCATATAAACAATTGTCCCTCAAGAAAGCTAAGAAAGATAATAAATTATCATCAAACTATTATGCTTCGTACAAGTTGTTACAAAAGATTGGTACTATGGCATAGAAATTGGAGCTTCCTGCAACTTCTTGAGTGCGCCCAGTTTTCCATGTTTCATGCTTAAAGAAGGTTATAGGTGACAAGCTCCCAGTTTAAACAATATTGCTAGAAATTGACGAGGAAGGAAAAATCATATTGGAACTTGAAGCAGTCACAGAAACAAAAACTTGACAGTTATGAAATAAATCAATTTCAGAGTCTCTCATCAAGTGGTAGAACTTACCCATTGAATATTCCACATGGGAGGATGAGAAGTTTATACAGAAGCATCTAGAACTAATCAAGCGTCGAGGACAACACTTTTTTGAAGGAGAGGGACATGTTAGGTCCCTATAATACTAGCGATTCCCCAATTACTATTGTCATTGTAGCCCTTATTGTTACTGTTTTGCCCCTGTTGTCCCCATATTGTTATTATTGTGCCCCATAAAAGCCCACTATTGTTATTTTTGTGCCATTATATTATTATTTTTTTGTCGGATTTGATTGTATTATGATTCCTTAGACTCCTATATATAGAAAGGAGGTTTTTTCATTTGTATTATCCAAGGATTGTTCATTTGTGTAATGTAGAGGAGGTTTCCCGCTCGAAGAGGCTAATTTTAAAATCGTTGATCTATCTTTTCTATATTTTGTGAGCCAGTTTGTAAACAAAGAGTGTATTTTTCCTTGCTCAACGAGAAGCTCAATCTATTGGAAGGTAATATGATTAGGTTAAAATTGGTAACTAGGGATTTCCAAGGTGTGGTTTCTATCCATCTTTCTAAAAGGTCTTCAACCCTACACATCAGCTTTCAACCAAGAGGTCCTTAACAAGATATTAATTAAATTATTTTTCAGGAAATACCATTGATGTTACAATAATGCGGTTTTTCTACCTGCAGATGAGTACTTTAGTTATGATACTCTTTTTAGTCGTCATCGATGCATAAAATAGTTGACTACCAGTATAGTTTATGTAGATGTCTGCAAAAATGTTACAAGTAGGTGATACAAGGGTATTATTATATATCAAAGTAAAATTACAGAATTATAGAGTTTATTTAAGCAAAAAAGAAAAGTTATGAATCTTGATAATTGAGGAGTTCAATAGTTTTTGGTCCTCACGATGTAGCATAACTATTGAGAAAACAATTAAAACAATGAAGGGAGACCTATCTGCCTTATCATTGCTACCTGACGAGCTTACATTCTCATCCAGCATGAAAGTTGGTGGTGTACTAAAATCCAACAAATAGTTTAAGAACCCTTTTTCCATCCTCGTGAATTCAAACTAAATCTAAATATATCTTGTGTTATTTTGTAAATTGTAAAAGTACCTTATTACCTACTTTTACTATTTTATGTGTGGTCATTCTATTTTAATTAGCCTATTGTATTTATAAATACATTTTTGTAGGTAATGGTAAAAAATAATTGATTGCAAAGACTTTTTAAAAAGCTTTTCACCAGCTTTTGAGAACAAAAAAAATATGTTTTAGCATGGTAAACTTTAGTTGATTTATGCTCTAACATAATACTTTGTAAAATGATAAAAATTTCATTCAAAATTTAGCTCAATCTATGGGTTTTTTAAAACTTCGAAGTTGCACTCATGCAGTTTTTGTAAGGATGGGATGGGCCACATCTTAACTAATAAGTATGCTCATACATTGAAAACAAAGCGCTTTGATATGGCATATAATCTTCTAAAATTTGTAGACAAATCCCCTCCTCTGAAGATAGGGAAACTTCTCGATGAGTCCCCTCTGTTTTAAGTTAGATTTTTTTATATGGGTTCATTTCTCTATAATTATATACTCTTATTAAGAGAAATTCCATCTGTAAGTAAGGCTCATGAATGTTATCCATTCATAACTGTAACAAGATATTAGTTAATTTTTTTCAAGAAATACTTCTTTTCTTTCTATATATAAGTTTACGAGTAAAGTTAATTAGAGGTTTCTTGTATTTTGGCTTCCTATATTTTATTTTAGAATTTTGATACTGATTTTAGTTAGTTATATAGCCTATTACAGATGCATATGGGGGTTTCCGAGGTGTGGCTTTCATTTGTCTTTTCAAAATCTCCTCAACCCTACACCTCAACCTTCGACTAAGATGTCCTTACCAATATATTAATTGAATTATTTTTCAATAAAGACCCTTCGGGTTACAAGAATGCAATTTATTCTACTGATGCATGTATAATTTGGTTATGTTACTCCTTTTTAGTAGTGATCGATACAGAAAGTAGTCTCCTTTTACTTATGAAGCATTATTTGTAAACCCTACCAGAATATAACGATTACATGTTTTTGTCTAAGTTCTTTCTCCATTCTAAAACGTATGGAAGCAAAGACTTTATTTTCATTTCTTGTTATTCATTTACCTACTTTCTATTGAGAGTTATCTTGTTGACCATCAATGTATTTTATTTATATTATTTTCATTTTTCTGTAAATTTTTGTAAACATGTATGCAAAATTCTTTCCTTGCTCAACAAAAATAGTTTACTAATGCTTTCTCTTTCATTGAGATAAGTAGGGTATTCAATTCTATAAATTGTCCATCTAAATCCACATGGGACCAAGTACTACATACAACCTGTCACAGCTTCTACCCCCCTTTCCTTGTTCTCAGTATATCTTTCTTTTGTATCTAAGATGGATACTTTCGTAGTGTTTTGTTGTGATGGTACCTAACCTAGATTCCGTTCTCTATATTCTTTTTTTTGCTGGGCAAAGGCTAAACTAATTATATTAAAAACCAAAAAATGTATTTACAAGAGGTGTTAACCTCTGAGAGCGTGTGTTCAGCTCTCTGTCAAAGCTTTCCTCATCAACCTGGATTTTCTGCATATACAAGCTAGAGATTCCAAAAAATGCTAGCAGAGATAGTTTGTGCTGCGACATAGACTGACATAGACAGACATAGACCGACATAGACAAACATAGAAACTGGAAATTAACCCAAACCCCAAGACCCATTACAAGAAACAGTGTTTATAATCAGCATTTTAACAATTGTTGCTCGCCACTAGACCGAAACTAAGCCAAAACAGAAAAAACAGCGTTCGCCTGAGATCAGGCTTACCCATGACTCTTCTGCCATTAATTTCCCTGCTTCTTCCGCGCCTCAGCTTCTCGTTCCAGCGCTCATTTCTTACGGTCTTCTGCTGCATGAACCGGGTCACGCTCCCAAGTCACCTCCATGCCAACCGAATATCTTCAATACGTTCAATACCAGGCGGCAATTTGAGGTACAGAGTATAATCGAAAGAGTCTTCAGACTCCTCATTCTTTGTCTTGCTCTGAGGAGAGGAAGGCCTGTTGTTTTGAGTTTCCCTTTGAGCTGCTGGTGGTCCTTCGGAAGTAACCATGGGCTCTTTCCCTTTGAGGCTGCTGATTTCTTGTAATGCTTCTGCCTGCTCTTCTGAGTAACCAAAGGTGCTCTCCTCGTCCATCTTGCTCTGTAATTCTGGGTTGTAAGAACTGTCCTTTAGCTTGTAAGTGTTGTCCGAGGAGGGAGGCGTCTTTTCCTCCATTTCAACCTTCCAACTTCCTTCCTCCTCATCCTCCTCAGCAAATATTACTGTTATCATGGCTTTAACCACAGGCTTGTTCCTCTTGTGGCGGTAATAAAGAGTCGCGGTCTGCACTGCATTACTTAAATCTGACTTAGAGTGCGCCGAATCGTAGGAGGGTGGCGAAGCACAGGCCAGAGGAGAGATACGCCTCGGGCTTGAGTGGCCACTATCTCTGGAGCCGCCCTGCTGCCTAGAATTGCCTCCCCTGTGAGGCCTACGATACCCAGCGCGTGGAGCCATAATGAACCCAGGGTGGAGCTTAACGGCCTTGTGCCTTCGTCTGCCAAGAAGAATGTCGCGGGAAATGTTACCTCGATGGCCCTGCAACCCGACTGCCACCGTTAAATTCACTTGAGCCGAACTAGAACACACTGCAAGAATTGGGCAGGGGAAGGACTCGAGGTTGGGTATGCTGCCCTTAGAGCCTCCCTCCTCCCCGCTAACCTGAACTATGAATTCTCCAGAACAAAAGCCGAACTGCAAACACAGAATATGGAATGTTTGCGCCATGACAAGATATCTGTCATCAGAACCTTGGAAAGACCACTGCATTGAAGAGCCATTAAGGCTCGTAAATTCCTTTTGGGTAGAAACCAGCCCAGAGCCCATGGCGACCACCTGTCTGCAGCGTGGCATCATGTCCTCGGCGCGTGGGTTTCGACTCATCTTAAATGTGATCATTAACACCCGCATCCGGGTCCGTTCTCTATATTCTTACTTGAATCATTTTTTCTTATTTCTATCCTAAATAGTAATAAATTGCATAAAATTTCCCATATTTTATTTTGTACTCGAGTACATTATGCAATCATCTATATTCTTACTTGAATCATTTTTTCTTATTTCTATCCTAAATAGTAATAAATTGCATAAAATTTCCCATGTTTTATTTTGTACTCGAGTACATTATGCAATCATCTCGCCATGGCTATTAATACATACATATTGGAACTTACAAAAATTACAGTTACAACATTTTTATTTTAACCTTTTCAACAAAGAATTTACTTATACCAAATTATCTTTACAAGTCATTCAATTCCAATTACGACCACTGCTTTACCTATCAACAAGGGTTAGAATTTCCATATACAAACCATTTCTTGTTTTTTTTTCTATTTATTTTTACAGTCTACTAAAATAAATAACTCTTTTAGTCTTCCCTTCAAAACAAGAATATAAAATCTCTCTTACTAAACCAAGGGTGTTATACTTATTACCATCAAGAATTTTCTTGAATTCTCGAATATAGGTGCTTCTGAGGTTGTTGCTAGTGGGCACTCTTGCAGCTTCCATAAGAGCGCTCGAGTGAAGATCTTACCAATACTTCAATTCTGATTACAAGGGTTAGAATTTCCATATACAATCCATTTCTTGATTCTTTTCCAATTATTTTTCCAATCTATTTTCCAACTATTCCTATGAATTTGTTCTTGTTCAGATTCGTTTCACTTAGAAATTTTGGTTTTGTGATCTAAGACAAAGTTTTCTATATGTGGATGATCGCTAGAATTGTATCTCTTCAAAGATAGTGTTGGGAAGGAAGGTTTTTGAATGTCAGACAGGTTGAGGACTATGAGGATTTGTTTCAGTTAGTAATTATGGTTTTCTAATCTAATACAAAGTTGTATCAATGTGTGTGATTTCTAGAAGTGTATCTCTTTAGAGACAATGCTGGGAAGGAAGGTTTGTGAATGATAGATAGGTTGAGGACTATGATGATTCTACCATGAAAAGGAGCAGCCTAAGGAGTCATGAAGAACTAGGAATTGGAGAAATTGAAGAGCAGGGTTTAAGAGCTAGAGATTTTGAAGTGGATTCAAGGCCCGACTAGGGTTTATTTTGTTGTAACTAAGTTAAATATAGAGTAGATAAATAACTAGAAAAGATCAAGATGTCAAAAAAAAATTGTGAGTAAGATGAAGAAGTTCTTATATGTTTATTACCAATATAGTTCATATATACCTGTGCAAAAGTAGTTTATTAATGTTTTTCTCATTGAGATAAGTAGGGCATTCAATTATATAAAATTTCCATCTGAATCCTCATGGGATTGGGTACTACATGTAGCCTATCACGTGTTCTATCCCCTGTGCCATGTGCCCAGTATATAATTCTTTTGTATCTGGGACTGATTCTTTTGTAGTTTTTTGTTGCGATGGTACCTAGCCTACATTTACTTTTGTATATTCTTCAATCACGTTTTATTATTTTTTTCCTAAAGAGTAATCAATTGCATAAGAATTCCCATATTATGTTATGTACTTGATTACATTATGTAGTCATACAACCATGTATATTATCCCATACATACTAGAACTTAGAAAAATAATAGTTACAACATTTTTTTAATATTTTCAATAGATAATAAACTTATACTAAATTACCTTTACCAGTACTTCAATTCCAATTACTGTCACTTCGTTACCTATCAACAAGGGTTAGAATTTCCATATACAAACATTTTCTTGGTTCTTTTCCAATTATTTTTCCAATCTACTAATAAAAATAACTTTTTAAATCTTCTAATCAAAACAAGGAGATAAAATCTAGCTTTGTAAATCAGGGGTATTACACTTATTACCAGCGAGAAATTTCTTGAGCTCATGAATTGTTGGAAGACATTAATTCCAACCACCCACCATTAATGCAGTAGCTAGACTATTCTGGAGGATTCGGCAGACATCTTGAGAGATGGATAGCTTCCTGGAGAAGCCACCGACTCCAGAAAGTTCTCTACTATGTATAAAAATTGGTTCAGCCATTGAATGAAGACATGTTGTGTGTTTAGTGTTTAGTGTGTGTTCTCTGATTTGGTATCAGAGCAACGTTCAGAGTTGAGTGCTTGAGGTTTTATGTGAGTGATCATTCTGAGAGATTGTTGTGTGAGCCTCTAAAAGACCATTGTGTTGAGTGCTGAGAGTTTCTGAGCATCTATGCACAACAAGCTTGTCGGGGAGGGCGTATTGTCCACAAGCTGTGTGTAAGTTTGTGCTGGTGCAGTGAGGGAAAACTAAACTCTCACCAGTTGCTTGATGTTATCGGTCCATCATTTTTGGCTTATGGTGTTTTATATTGGGGTTAAGGTTCTGTCATTTTGATCAGAGCATCACTCTACTGAACTTTTTTATATATATAATCTATTGATGTTAAGAAAACATTTGAAGAAAGCATTTTGCTAAGGCGGCGGTGTAAATCGATTTAGGAGGAGGGTGTAGTTGTTCACTGAGCTACTTCTATGACAACAATGGCTGTCGGGAAGGACAAGTGCCCATTTGAAGTTCTGAGTTTGGCGGGGCCAATCACTGATGCACTTCATATTTGAGATCTTAAGAAGAAGGTTCTTTACTTTTATTAGTTTGGAGACTTAATACAAGGGAGTTCAAGGATTATGGGAATGTCATATTAAGTTTTTGGTTGTCATTAGTAGCGTTTATATTATCGACTATTATAGTTCACTACTTACCACGGATTAAGGATTCATCTTATGCATTTTTCTTCACTAGCAATGGTTATTATTGTTATTCCATTTTAGAAAATCTAATCTATTTGATCAA
Source organism: Pinus taeda (assembly GCA_000404065.3). Classification (NCBI taxonomy): domain Eukaryota; kingdom Viridiplantae; phylum Streptophyta; class Pinopsida; order Pinales; family Pinaceae; genus Pinus; species Pinus taeda. The sequence continues at coordinate 29,345 of APFE031545355.1, read as the reverse complement.
TCACATTTGAAAGTTGTGTTTAGTAATTTGTGATTTAAGCTATTATGGTTTCTGATTTAAAAAGAAAAAAAAAGAAGAAGAAAGAAGAAGGCAGCCATATTATCCAATAATATTGGATAATTTATTTTTTTTTGCTTTAGGGTTTATATTTGTAAAAATTAGTAATTTTTGGTGATTGGTAAGGTGAAAATAAGTAACATGGCTAATGTATTGGGAGAATATTATTTATCTAAATCTAACAAGTTAGATCATGAAAATTATGCAAATTGGAAGTTTAAGTTGTAGAATTTGATGGAAGGCAACAATACATGGGCGATTTTGTCTGGAGCTGAAGTTAAGTCAGTGTCCCCTCAAGCCATAGATGTTGTAATTCAAGATTGGGAGCGACGGGAAAACAAAGCAAAGGTGCTTTTGCGGATGACGATTTAGAACAACATTATTCCACACATTAAAGAGTGCAAAATATCCAAGGAGACATTGGACACTCTCAAAAATTTGTATGAGACAAAGACTACAAATCAAATATTGTATTTAAACAGTAAGCTTCTTTCAGTTAAGATGGAAGAAAATGAAAGTGTTAGTGATTTTATTTCTAGAATTAAAGATCTAAAGGATAAACTAGGCGACATTGGTGAATTAGTATCTAGTACAGACTTGGTTATTGTGACATTAAATGGAATACTTGATGAATATCAAATGTTTATAACTGGTCTTTCAGCTAGAGAGAAGGCTCCTACTTTTGATGAGTTGGCAGGTATAGTTATGCAGGAAGAAGAGTGGAGAAGAAGCCTTAAATAGAAATCTCCCAATTCAGATTTGGCATTAATGGCCAAAGCAAAGCAATCCTTCAAAGGCAAACATTGGGAGAAAAATAAAGGCAAAAAGCCACAGGTAAAATCATTTCAAGGTACCCCTTTACCAAGGACAAATGCCAAATCAAGTAGAGATGATGTGTGTTATTACTGTGGAAAACCTGGTCATTTTGCTAAGAATTGCATGAAAAGGATGACTGATCAATTTAAACAAAGAAGGAATTCAAGAAATTATGTTGATAGAGATGAAGCAATTAGTCATGACGTTAGCAATCATAAATTGTTTGTGTCCATTGTTTCTTTATCAACAGAAACTGATGATGATAATGATTGGTTTACAGATTCTGGTGCATCAATCCATATGTCATGCAAAAGAGATCAGTTTGATACTTATCATGAGATTAATAATGGTGGACACATCTATTTAGGAGATAATAGATCACATGAAATTAAAGGATATGGTAATATAAGTGTTATGATGCCTATGACAAGAAAAATAAATTCAAAATGTGGTGTATGTTCTAGGATTAAAGAAGAACTTAATTTCAGTCTCTACTATCATAGATCAAAATTTAAAAGATGAATTTGTGAAATCACATTGTTTGGTAAAGGATGTGTAGGAGAACTACAAGGTTGTTGCAAAAGGAATGAGAGTTGGAGGTTTATACAAATTGGATATAATAAAGAATGGGCATCGAGATTTGGCATCAACAGGCATGTCAACTATAGAACTTTGGCATCAAAGGTATGGACACTTAAATCATAATGACCTAATGTTACTACAAAAGAAACTGATGGTAGAAGGTATTCCAATTATTAAGGGTGAACACTTTGAATGTGAAGGTTGTGCACTAGGAAAACAACATAGGGAAGAATTTCCCCTGTATGAAAATAGAAGAAAATGTGAAATAATTGAACTAGTGCATACTGATGTATGTGGTCCAATGCAAACTAAGTGACTTGGTGGAGCATATTACTTCCTTATATTTATTGATGATAGCACTAGATACACCTGGGTATACTTTATAAGAAACAAAAATGACATGTTTGAATACTTTAAGGAATTCAAGAGTATGGTTGAAAAGCAAACAGGAAAGAGCATTAAAATTCTTCGATGAGATAAAGGTGGTGAGTACACTTCAGGAGATTTTATCAAATATTGTAAAAAAAATGGAATTATGCAACAATTTACAGTACCACATACACCTCAACAAAATGCAGTAGCTGAAAGAAAGAATAGAACATTAGTTGAATGTGCTCGAAGTATGTTAAAAAGTAAAGGACTTTCTAATAGTTTTTGGGTTGAAGCCATTAACTCAGATGTATATCTTAAAAATAGAAGCCCTACTAAGTATCTTGAGCACAAAACACCATTTGAAGCATTCTATGGTTTTAAACCTAAAATTAGTCATTTAAGGATATTTGGAAGCAAGGCCTTTGCTCATATTCCTAAAGAGGATAGGAGAAAGTTAGATGCCAAAGCTATCAAATGTATTTTTATTGGATATTGCACTAATCAAAAAGCATATAAAATGTATGATCCAAGTACTCACAAGATATTTGCAAGTAGAGATGTTATATTTCATGAGCATGTAGATAAACAAATAAAAGAAGATGAACATAATAGATGGTAGTCTTCTTATGAAAGCTTTAAGGAAGAAGAAGAAGTTGTGGAATCAGCTCAAGTACAAGAACACATGGACATTCCAAAAGACACATCAAGGAATCAAAGTCCACAAAGAAATGAAGGCACTCCATAGAGAAGAAGAGGAGAAGGTAATCCACAAAGTAATGAACCTCTAAGAAGGTCAACACGACAGATTCAAGCCCCCATCAGGTATAAATATTATGCTTTAATCTCTCAAGTAATAACCGTTTTTAAACCCTTAAATTATGAACAAGCCAAAAATCATAAAGAATGGATGGAAGCTATGAAAGGAGAATATGACTCTATAATGAAAAATGAAACTTGGTCATTAACAGAATTACCTGAAAATAAAGTCCCTATAGGATTAAAATGGTTATACAAGACAAAATTTAATGTAGATGGTAGCATAGAAAAGTATAAGGCAAGATTGGTTGCAAAAGGTTATTCACAAAAAGAAGGCATAGATTATGAAGATACCTTTGCTTCGGTTGCAAAAATCAATACAATCAAAATAATGATAGCATTGGCAACTAAATATGATTGGAAGCCACATCAATTAGATGTAAAGTCAGCTTTTCTAAATGGTGACTTAAAAGAAGAGATTTCTCTTGTTCAACCAGAAGGATTTGTAAAAAAGGGTCAAGAACATCTTGTATGCAAGTTAAAAAAGGCCTTCTATGGACTAAAATAGGCCCCTAGATATTGGTATGAGAAAATTGACAAATTATTCTTTCAGCAAGGATTTAAAAAGAGTAAAAATGATCCTAATTTGTATGTCAAGACAGACAAAAATGGGGATATAGTATTACTTTCTATATATGTTGATGATCTAATAATAACAGGGAGTGTTGATAAATTAATTACAGATATAAAAACGAAGTTATCACAGGAATTTGAGATGAAGGATCTTAGTGAGATGCACTACTGTCTAGGTCTTGAAGTATGGAGAGGTGATGGAAGAACCTTAATCACACAAACCAAATATACAAATGAAGTACTAAAGAGATTTCAGATGAAGGAATGTAAAGCAGTGAGTACTCCATTGGAACAAAATATCAAATTAAGAAGTGATGATGGAACAAAAGAGGTGAATGGAACATTGTCTCAACAACTAGTGGGAATTCTGAATTATCTCACTACCACTAGGCCAGACATTGCTTATGAAGTAAGCATACTTAGTCAATTCATGGCTAAGCCTCATGAAAGCCATTGGATAGCTACAAAAAGGGTCCTTCGATATTTAAAAGGAACTATCAATTTTGGTATTGAATATACTAATGCTTGTAATGTTGAATTGATAGGTCATTCTGATTCTGACTAGGCTGGAAATCTAGATAATAGGAAATCCACCTCTGGATACGTCTCCAATATAGGATCGGGAGCTATATCATGGAGCAGTAAGAAACAAGCAACATTTTCCTTGTCATCAACTAAAGCAGAATATAAAGCATTATGTAGTGGCACCTGTGAGGCTATATGGCTTAGAAGAATACTTGAAGATGTTGGTGAAGGTCAACAAGAACCTACAGTGATCAGATGTGACAATCAAAGCACCATCAAACTGGGGAACAATCCTGTATGTCATGCAAGGTCAAAACATATAGACACACAATATCATTTTGTAAGAGAAAAGGTCCAATCAAAAGGAATTTCTCTAATATATTGTAATAAAAATGAGAATGTAGCTGACATATTCACTAAGCCTCTTGGGAAGGCAAATTTTGAGTTTTGTAGAAGTAATTTATGTGTTGTAGAAAATCAAGATTATATTGTAAGCCTAGCTGAGACTTAAACCAGCAGGCATGACAATTAAGAGTATGTTTACAACATCTTATGTATCATGCTATAGTATATTTGTCATATGGTTGGAATTAAGGGGGAGTGTTGGACGACATTAATTCCGACCACCCATCATTAATGCAGTTGCTAAACTATTCTGGAGGATTCAGCGGATGTCTTGAGATATGGATAGCTTCCTGGAGAAGCCACCGACTCCATAAAGTTCTCACTATATCATGGACATTCCTAATTTATAAATAGGCTTTGTTAGAATGCCATGTGTCAATATCATCGCTTACTAATACCCCATGCCCAAAAAACCATAACTCGTTTCATGCAACACTTGTTCATATGACATTTTTGATTAGTAAATTTAATTAAAAGGAAGAAAAGGCATGACTCCTTTAGAAACAAATCTCAACCTTTGATTTGTGTATATCACTAAGAATATTCTAGAATATTCTATGGAGATTAAATCCCTATGCATCTAAAAAATTTATAATCATGCTAAATTTGTGGAAGCCCATTTCTAAAATAAACATTCCTATTGATGTAATTACAATTAGCACAACCATATCGATAGCCATCAAAACACTTATTTTATTATACATCTTACATTGCCTAAACTAAAAAAGGTGATGATGAAATAAGTAAATTATAACATTATTTTAAGTAGTAGTAATCTAATAATAATAATAATAATAATAATAATAATAATAATAATAATAATAATAATAATTAGTATTATTATTGGGATAAATGCATCCTTTCATTAATGAGAAAAAGTTACATATAACTCCACTTTCCAAAAAAGACTAAATATCTAGGATATACTTGACTATCCAACTATAATAAAAAATTTGAAAATAACTACAATAATAACAATTGAAAAATCTTTGAGGATTTGAGATTTCAATGAGATCAATGCCTCTCACATTTGCATGACTTTCCTTACATTAACTAATTATTCACCATGTTCTTGGATTCTTGCTCTTGCAAGCTCGTTTTTCTTCTTTATTGGCTATCTTCTTGGAATTCATCCTTCGAACCCAAACATTGGACGATAAGGAACTTGATCCAATTTTTTTCATCAAAGATAGGTCTTCCACAAAATCTTCGCCTCTTGAACTAACATGTGCTTCACATATTTTGCATCTCATTCTTCTACCAGGGAATTTGGTTGTGGGTCATTTAGATCCATATCCTTTGCTAGGGCTCCTGCTTCAACTTCTTCCAAAATGGAGATATTTATTTCCTACTCTTCCAGAGAAGTTGGAATGGCCTCTATAGGGTTATGAATTTACCTTTTTCTGGTTACATGCTTGACTGAATGTTGAATTTCTTTATAGACTCCTTCAACAAGGAGAAAGAGTTGAACCTATTTTTAGATCTAGGGATTTGGTTATAATTCAAATTTCTTATTCTTTGTGAGAATTTTCTCAAATCAAATGCCTCTTTCTAAGAAGGACTCTCTTCAAACGATTTCTTAGTATTCATCAAATGGTATCTCAAAAAGATACACGTATTCATGACAATGCCAACATCTATAGGAGACTTATTTATAATCTAGAGACTTCCTCCAAACACTATCTTGACAATAAATATGTATCGAGGCTTGAAAAGGTAGGGAGATATTCATGTAAAATATATAGATGCATATGAAGTATATATCCCTCCCTTAGTAACCTTCAATACTTTGACAAGGTTGTGGATGACATTGCCAATTCCTTAACGGATTCCTCCTCCGAATTTTCCATGGGGACAAGAAAGAGACAACTCAAACTGGGAAAGGAAATCCTCCTTCTCCGGATTATACTTCTCCTTTCAGAAGTGCATAAAGAGACATGTATTATATGAAAAAATAGGTCTCTCCTTCAAAAACCCTTTTGTCCTACAAGTTTTGTTATAATACCATGAATCAATAGTGTGTCTTACTAATACCACAAGTCCCAAAATCCATAAATCATATTCATATGACACATGTTTATATAACATTTTTTTAATTAATCAACTTAATTAAAATGGAAGAAAAAAGAATAACTAGTAAAATAAATCTCAACCTTCTATTTGTGACTATTGTTAAGAATATTCTAGAATATTCTATGGAGATTAAAATTCTACCATCCACTTAATAACCAACATAGATGCATCTTGAGTACAAATCTAACATGAGGCGAGAGGGATCAAATTTCTTCACTTGCAAACTTCTTTAAAGTGAAAAATATAATGTGTAATTTTTTAATTATTTAAATTGTATTATTGAATGCTATATAGAGTATATATAGGTCTAAATAAATGTTCTAACCATAAAAAACTTATTTATGGCAAATTAAAATATTTACTTATTATTAATATATTTATAAGTATATATGAATATTAATTTGTATTAAAATATTTTATTGATAACGAAATTGAATATTCTTTTTATATGCAACATTAAAATATTTTATTTTATTTTATTTATTTTTATATATATAAAGTTGATATTGATATAAATTAATTAACATAAATTTTCAACTAACTTATATAAATATTAAGAGTTAAGCATCTTACTCACACATTTCTTTTTTGATTATTACTAACATTATTTTCATATTAAATTGCATCATATTTATTTTCTTTTATTATAACTGAACGTATTTTTAATTTAAAATTTTTAATTTATTTTTATTAATGGTAAGAATTCTAACTTTTCCTTATACTCTTTTATGTGCCTAATTATTCAGAATTGTCCTCTATATATTTATATATATACTTTTTAACCATACTGAAAAAAAATTGGTAAAAAATTAAATTATATATTTTAAGACTTGGAAGGGACAATTCTAGTAGATGGAAAATGCATACTAAAAATAATAGTATATGAACATATATATATATATATAATGTATATTCCATCCCGTTGCAATCAATATTGTATTTCATTCCATTGCAATCAATTCTTTTTCAATTTCAGAAATCTCCAAACTCTATTAAAAAAATCCGACATGCCTAAATATAGAGAAATTCTTCTTTACAAAAAATCACGCTCTAACAAAACGAAAAAGTTAATCTCTATTCACCACGCATCAATTTAATCTCTGTACCCATTAGCTGAACCATACACTTATTATCACTTCTTTTAATTGAATGAGCTTTATTTTTTAAATTATTGTTAACATAATGTTATCTCCTCCGGTATAAGTACCTCAATGCAGTAGAAACATTTTGAACTTCAAATTAATTAATCCTCCCTAAACATTAAAATTTACAAGTTTGAAGGGCCTACCAACCAAACATGTCAATTCGATCCTGAAAAATGCCTTCAATTCCGAGTCCATGAGTTAGAAAGATTTATCTTTATCCAGCGGCATCTCATCTGCTCTTCCCTGTACAAGTCAATCAATTGGCGATCTTTCCGATCCAAAGTATATCTCAAGCGACTCAAAACGACTTGCACAGCGTACCTTTCTGGAACATGGATTTGTTAGATTTAATTTTTGTTATTTTTCCTCTTTTTAATTTTATATTGAATCGCATATTTTCTCTCTTTCTCACAGAGAGGCAAGAGCAAGGTATTCAGAGACAACCGTTCTATGGGTTCCTCACTCCATTGTTTGAAGTTTCCAATAAATCCAGAAGGTATCACAGTCGTCATCTCGCTGTGCCGTTCATTTGATCTGTCCAGCTGTACTGGTTTAATCGGCGTGGGCTGGCTTTCCAGGACAATCAATATCCACAACATTGAATGATGCAAAACATGGTACAAAAGTCACTGAATTTAAATAATATATATAAAAGCAGTCAGATTTGAACCATTCCATCGAAACCCTTTATACCACCCGCAACAACATCAAATACTACCGCGTAGCAGGATGGATAAGAATCCGCCGCTCGCCACTATCTAATGGCCACATCACTTCCGCCGTAATATCTCGCCTTTCGTTTCATTTCTAGAAGTTTAATTCGCCCACATGTTTCTCCTCCACATCAATTCCACTGAATCAATTCGCCTTTTCTCTAAGTAATTGACGTGGCCGACTTTTATCGACCGCGATTTCGGTGAATGTCTGTCTATGCCATGCCTTCTCCATCTATAAAATCCATCTTCCTCCTCTTGCCTTTGCATCAACTAATCACAAGTACGAAAAACATCCGTTAAAGTTTAAACTGTCTGTCTCTCTCTTCATTTACAACCGTGGAATATGGAAGGCATCGTAAGATGGTGGTGTTGCATCGCAGTATTGTTGTTATTTGGTCTGCTGCACCTTAACGTAATGCCAGTCACGGCCGTGGATGGGAAATCGGATCCATTTATATACAATCTCTGCAACAACAATCAATACGCCAATGGCACTCATTACGAGAGCGACGTCAAGACGGTCTTGAAGCATCTGGTGAATGCCGCTGCGCCGAGAGGCGGATTCGCGACATACTCTCATGGCGAGGTCAACGGCCTTCTCCAATGCCGTGGCGACGTGTCTGAGCAGGACTGCCAAAACTGCTCCGCTGCTGCATCAGAGATGGCTTTTCAAGACTGTCCCAACGCAATTGGCGCTCGGATTCAGTTGGAATTTTGCTTCATTCGTTATGAGAAATACAGTTTTGCCACTCAACTCGATACCAGCGACGTCTATGGTCTTGAGAATGTTAACAGCAACGGTGATGTTAAAGGTTTCAATCACACTCTCGGTATTCTCATGAAGACTCTGGCAGACAAAGCTCCCTTGAACACGAAAAGATTCGCCACTGGATCGCGGGTGGTGAATTCTGCTGTGACCATTTACGGGTTGGAAATGTGCTTCAGAAGTGTTGCAGGGCCCGACTGTGGTGTTTGTTTGAGAGAAGCGATTAGAGATATGAATGAGTGTTGCTCCGGACAGGTTGGAGCTCAGGTTTATCTGGGTAGTTGCACTGTACGATTCGAGACATATCCCTTCTATAACCAGCGCGCCTTCCTGCCGTGAGATTGACGTAACTCACTGAGTCGGTGCCTGCTGTGAAATAAATAAAGGCCGCTTCCTCTATCTCCTTTTGCTTCTTATATTACCTGCACCATCTGCGCTATGACCACAAGGTCACCCGTTCATTCCCTGTCTGCTGTCAACTAAATAAAGGCTCCCGACTGTATCACCTGCCGACTGCTGTCAAATAAATAAAGGCTCCCTAATATATCGCCTACTGGGTATTATATTTGCTCCACTATGTACGCTCATATCGAATGGGAGTCGTGTCTAAATGCACATTGTCAATGTATTTTCATGTTTTTTTTGAAGTGCATGGGTTGTTGATGTTTGTATGATATGTCTAGGTAGTCACTGACATAAAGATTTTGCATTAAAAAAGATTGTATTTCAAGTTAGTTTATTATTTTGTTAAATCATACAACAGCATTTAAACGGATAAAAGAAGGACTATATAATATGAATTAAAATATTCTAAAATAATATTAATATTAATATTGTTGAGTTGAAATGAATTATGATGTGATTTTTATCTAAATTTTTTTCCAATATTAATATTATAAAGTAATATTTAATTACCATGAAAAATAAAATATAACAGTTTTAAAAGCTTTAAGATATAATAATGGTAAAATTAAATTTTATTTTTTATGTTTATTTTTGTTTATTAAGAGTATTTTTATTATAAGTAAATATTGAACTAATTCGTCAAAATTTCCTAATTGTTTTTTTCTTTCAAATAGGAATACATGATTTCTTTAAGGAAAATATATCTTACCAACAAAAATAGGAACTTTGTAGGCGTATAAGTTGAGAACAACTCCACCAAAATATAAAATTTACAATACATAAATCTATTAGGGAATTATTTTTTAATAGAGCTCATCAACCATTAGGGAATTATATCATAATAGAGACCGTATATATCTAAAAACCAATTTTGAAAATAAAAATATTAAAGTCTCTAACTAATGACAAATTATAAATCTAAAATAAAATATCTAATTCCTAAACAAATTAGGAATTTTAAATCAATAATTTTTTCATCAGATTACATTACTTTTTTTGGCTCATGACATTGTAATATATTTTACTATGGTTTAAAAAGCTAATAACACATATCTAATGTAGTGCAGATGCTTCCATGAAAAGAATTGGTACTCCTATGATGAGTGAATCTCATGGGACAGTCAATAGTCCTCTCCTTTTGTTATCATGATTTATATATGAAGAACCTAATTACAATTTATATGGAGGAAATGTCTCCAACCAATACAGTATCTAAAACTGCCAAACATTGCCCCTAACAATTATAAACTTTGTCCATGTTGTTCCTCTCTTCTTCTCTTGCTTGATCATAACCGGTCCATAGGAGCCTGGGTTGTTCTAACATGAACCGAGCTAACCAAAGTCATTGATTTGTGTATCGAAAAGAGTTTGCAATATAGAGGATGTCAATTGTTTCTTGAAAAGCTATTTGAAAGGTAAAGAAAGTTGATTGATTCTTCAAACTTATATTTTATAAAATTTATATTTAAAAAGTTCAAAAAACACATAACATAAAAATATGATCAACTTCTCTAAACCATGGCTAGTGCTAGTGCTTAAATTTTGAGAGTTAAATCCCTAGTGCACAGATGTTAATGTTAGGTATCCGTCTTTAAAAGTGCATCTCCTTTTTTCCAATAAAAAAAACTAATTTATTTCAGTAATAAAGGAGTTTCTTTTTATCTTGATTACCTAGATTCATTCACAAAAATTATACAAAATGGATCAAATAAATACCAAAGCCAAAACAATGTCATGAAAACACCCATCTAAATTCCATTCTAGACCAAAATAAAGTAGACAAAAAAGTTAAAAGCCAACATTGTTTGAAGGAACAACTTCTTCAAATCACCAAATCACTTTTAGAAAATATCATCTCAAAGCACGACCTAGAGAGGGGAAATATAGATAATTAAAAACTCCTCCAAAAAAGGAAACAAAACGATAATCATCAAATACAAATAAAAAAAGAAAAAATGAAAAAAATGAAAGGAAATCATTCTATGCTAGGAATCAAAGACAACCTGGTTGACAAGGTAGCCAAAATGCATCAAAAGAGCCACTTCCACATTAGAGCCAACCAATCCACGTAGAGATCGAGCTGATTATTAATGTACATATAGGAATAAGCCTCTTTAGATGAGTGTTTCTTGTAGATGCAGACCTCCCCACACTAACTTATCATCCTTGTGAGAAAGAGAGGTCCCTACATTACACATAGTATCTCGGTAATTTTCCCACTCAATCTAATACTCCTCTTGTATATCGATTTCCCAAGAGTGGGGGCATTTGGTAGGAGAAAATAAAGAGAGACAGCAAGAACTAAGGTTGTCCAAGGTGAAAATAGAATATCTATTCATAAATAGTATAACACTTGTCAAGAGGTTATGAACCCCTTTAATACCTTCTATCACATCTAATCTAATTAAAACCTTATCACCACTTCCCACCTACCAACACAAATTACCACAGAGCCACAGTTTACCAAGCATCAAGCTACACCATATGTATGATGCTTTTGTTTTTTAAGTAGCCCACTTGCCAAATGTTGTGTTCATTGAAAGCCCTCCAAATGTTCTTGGAAAGCAGGGCAAGGTTAAAATATATAGTATCCCTTATACCCCAGCCACCCATCATAATTTCCATTGTAATATAATCGATACTAATTAAATGGAATTTCATGTTATTACCAACACTTTCCCAAAGAAATTTTTCTATGCTTCCACTGACCCTGTGGATGACCACCAATGGTAGATGAAACAGGTGCATCAAGTACACTGATATTTCTTACAGAACTGCCTCGATCATCTTCACTCATGCCTGAAGGATAAGCCACTTATGATACCATAAGGCTAGCCTTTTTGGAAATTTTTTTATTAGTGAGTTCGATTACTCAGTTTCATATTTTTTTGGCTTCAAATGGTAGCCAAAATACTTAAATCCTCGTGAGAGAGATCTAATTTTTATCCCAAAACGATATGTAATATAATTTAATGCCTTTGATTCCTCCCTCTCCGAAATGATTTCCAATTTTTCTTTATTAATGATGAGTGTTAGGCAGTGGATCCCCCACATAACGGTTTTGGGGCTTAAAGCCCACAATTTTGGGTATTGTTATTGTAAAGGCTCTGCGAAGTGCGCAGAGTGTGAGTTGTGATGGATCAAGTCAAAGGCTTGTCTGCCCAAAAATAATATATTAGAAAGTGAGTCGTCTTGCCCATGGTTCGCAGACCATGGGAATGTATAAATAGAGCAAGGCTCTAAGCGTAGAAGTCAGTTTTAATAAGGTTTTGTTGGGATTTGAAGTGTATTGGTTGTTGAATGCAATAGTTACTTTGAGTCAGTAAGTTTGAGTTGCATGTGGTAGTAGTAGGATTAGGCTCTACAGCTATGTGCGCAGAGGCCTGGTAGAGTCCACAGCTATCTGCACGGACCCTTGCAGTTCTATGCGTAGGGTAGGATGTGGATTTTAATTGGAAAAAGCATTAATAAAGATAAGTTGGTTTTGGAATATCGCATATCTGTTGCTCTGTTTCTGTTTATGCATCTGTTTACAGTTTATGATTGCGCGCATGTCAATTTATGTTGAATGGTAAAGGAACGCATTGGGCCCACTTAATTTAATTCAAGATCTAAAATACTAATAAACACAGTAAAGGGTAAGGAACAATCACACTCATCATCCAAGTCATGTGAAGGTAGTTGCAATGAACAGGCAGCTACGCGGAATTAGCTCAGCGCGTAAGACTAATTCACAAACTTTCTAGACTTCATCAAGACATCGCTAGGGTGGCGAAATTTGGTTCCAGCACCCTCCCATACTACCTAGGGTGAGACCTCATTCTGCGCTCCACGGACTCATGCCGAAAGGGCTAGTACCTTTGGGATTTGTTTGGCTAAAACATTTTTGAACTCGGGTCAGGCCCGAACAAGCCAACAAATGGTTTCGTTACTGGGACTGAGATCTACCTAAGGGATGTCTGATGTCGAAACACTAGAACCCTACGAAGAAGGAAATTGAAGATTGGTTGGATGAGAAGCTTCACGAGTTCGTGATACAGGAAAACAAAACCCCACAGATATTTGAGAAGAGCTGGCTAGATCGCTACGTATATACAAAAATCCACGAGATCTTCTTTGTGTCCTTCTCTTCAGAGTTGTATGATTGGATCGCGAGGTTAGCCGATAGCCAGGGAAGGTATAAGCTCAATAAACCAATAGTGTGGACTCCGAAGTTGGTGCGCAGGCTAGAGGCATTAGAAGATAAGATCGCACAGATCGTAGACCATTGGCTCGATTGGATAATAGGAGGGTTTCTCACTGAATTTGTGATAGACACGACTGTCAGCTACAACAAAGAAAAAAGATGTTTTCTCAAGGGACCGTGAGTTAAGTACATCAAATATTTTAATACTTGGATTAAGATGTTGATATGTGAAAAATGATGCGAATACATTAATGAGTGGAATGACATGGGGCGGAAAGGTCTACAAAGGTATCGAAGGGTTAGCAAACAGTCCTTTAATTTCACCTCCATGAGCGAGCGAGGAAGAGCGCACTTAGGTTTCTCAGAGGAGTGCAGTCAATTTGATATGGTAGCACATTCCGCAGTTACCATCCCCACTTACGCCATGACTCACGTAATCTCCTTCACCTCCATCTTTGTCCACACTACCTCCACCAAACCAGCAGGTTAGCATGGTGAGTGCAATCAAGCTGCCTGTATTCAAAGGAGTAGGGAACAAAGATCCAGATCAGTTTCGGTTCGTAGTAAGAGCAGTGTTGGAAGCACATGGGGTTACGGATGACAACATTAAGAAGGCCACATTGGTAAGTGAGCTATATGATCGCGTGTTGACTTGGTATATCAAGCACTCAAATGATCACCCAAATGCAGGAATAGTGGAGATCCAGATCGCATTGAATAGAGAATTTAGCTGGCTGAAATTTGAAATGCAGTTGATCATCGGATTTAAGGAGATCGTAATTCTTCTAGGCGAAACCCCCTGGGATCTCGATCAGAGGTTGAAAAGTACGATCCACAAGGCTAATATGACACTCACAGATGCATGGCACCACACGTGGTTTGTGGTATCTTTGACACCACACCTTAGGACGATCTTGTCATAGCAGAAGCTCTCAACCCAGGCAGAAGGCTTGGAAATGGCAATGAGGTTGCATGAAATACCGATATAGGATCCAGGGTTAGGAGTCCAACAAATCCATGCATAGCTACAAAACCTATGCTTGGAGATGTAGAGTTTGAAACAGGATAGGGTACCCTGGCTAGAAGCGCACGAAGAAGTGTGGTGCATAAATTGTAAAGGCCAAGACCACGATAAGGATCATTGTCTAGTATTCGCAAACTATATGGCGGGAGGGGGACCCATGCCATTGAGACCAGAGGCTCATGTAGGGCAAAGTGCTGCACCCACACTCTAGTGCACGATCTGACAGGTGGGGGGAAAGCACACTGCAAATAACTGTCATCTGTTGCAGAAGTATACACAGACTCCGCAGCATCTATTTTGTAATTTCTGTAGATCGGTGGGCCATGATGGGTGAAACTATTAGAGTTACAAGTTGTTGATGGATCAAACACATGCCTACAGGATGCAGATCGAGGCACAAGGTTAGGATCCAGCCGTAGCAATAGCGCATGGTGGATTCCAAGGGCACGGACAAGGATGAGGAGGAATGGGACTTGGACGAGGGCACAGACAGTTAATCTACTATAATTCTTGAGGACGTAGGCACTACGCACGTGACTGTATGAACCCGACCAGAACATGGTGTCCGTACTATTATCGGTTTGATCATGAAATGGTAGATTGTTTGATGTTGATCACACAAATGCATGAGAAAGGGGTGCTACAACCTACTCTAACTCAAAATATCCATATGGTTAGGTCCACACGAAGAAGACCCCAATGTGAAAATGATGCTCAAAAGTGGCGCGACCATATGGGAAGATAAGGGGAGAAAGCCTAAGGAAGCTACATGGGTTCACAAGGCTCCTACAAAGGAACCTAAGTTTGATTTGGAACATGCAAAGGAGATGTTTATGGGAGCTAAGAAGAGCTTCATCGAGGCCTCTACTTCAGGTAGTAAGGATCAAATAGAGTCAGAATGGATCCTTTTATGCTTACCACCTTTTTAGAGACATGCATGAAACTATTTCGTGACAATAAGGTAGTTAAAGGACTACAAGAGCTGATCTCTAGGTGCATAAAGTCAGGTGAACCATGCATAGTCTGGAAACTAGGAAGGCATTCATTGTGCAGCAGGAGGGAAATGATATTGATGGTGTAGATTGGCGAGTATGAAGTGGATCAGGTAATCTTAGACTTGAGTTCAAACACAAATGTGTTATGAATGCATACATGGGAATGCATGGGCAGGCTCGTGTTACAATGGTCTCCTATTCAATTACAGATAGTGAACCAGCAAAAGGTCCTGCCCATGGGAAGATTGCAAGGGGTAACAATGGATATTGAAGGTGCGAGCACGCAGTCGGACTTTGAAGTAATAGAGATTGTGGATGACAGTAACCCTTATCGAGCATTGTTACGGATAGGTTGGGCCAAGGATATGAATGGAGTCATTAACTTGAAGAAGTGGAAAATGATTTTTGAGAGAAAGTCCCTACGCATAGTAGTTCTGCTGGATCCAGCTAAAGGAGAGTGCTACACCGAACCTTTGCGTGAGGATGACAGTGACAATGAGCTAGATTGTGTCTACCAGATAACGGCACAAGACCAGGATTGGTTGAACCCGACTAAAGATGGAAGAATCTCATGGGAGAGCAACAGTTCCTGTAATTTGAATTTGGGCGGAGAAATAGAATGCTGGCAGAGCCATATGCACGAAGTAATGACGCTAAATTGCAACATGATGATTATATCACTGTGGTGCGTGAGGATTGAAGCGAGGGAATTGCCAACATATGATGGGGAGACATGCACAGATGAATTCTTCGAAAAATTCAAAAGGTTAGTACCAAAACAGCAGCAGTACGGTGCAATGGAATGCGTGTTGCACGCAAAACACGCACAATGGTGGTAGACACACTAGAAGAATATTAGGAGCTGGCATTAATGCAAAAAATGAATGCACTTATGGTTTAGTAGTCCCCAGCATTGAATGAAAGCCGGGTAGCCAGGGAAAAATAGTTTGTGTGCCCACCTGTGTCGACGGGTGCAGATGAGTGCTAGGCAACCACATCACAGGCTAAGGATAAAAAATTAGAACCTCACCCTGCAGTAGGAAAAGCGATGCACACCACAAATACCCCGTGATGAAGAATTTAGAAAGCTACACGGAATCATGAATAGAGTTTACCAGGTGAGATGAACGGATTGGGACCTATGCGTCCCGGCAGTTCGATGGGCCTATAGGACCATAAACAAAAACTGGAGCACAAAAATGACCTCAATAGTGCCAAGAAGAGAGGAAACCAAGAGGACAGAGAAGAATATCCAGACCACGTTAGGGACAGGACACGAGGACCTGGGTAAAGGAATTAGGCAGTTGCAAGAAGACCTTCTGCGAGGGAGCGTGAAACTTCATGAACTCGATGACGAGTGGAAACGGTTAAGGAAGGGAAGTGTGACATTAGACGAAGAAATCAATGAACTGAAAGCTAAAGTCGTGCAAGCAGGCCGCAAGAAACTAAGTGTGCTGGGATCAAGTCCAGCCAGCCCTACTACTACTGTAGAAAGAGTTGTGACCCTGCTATCCTGGCTACAACTGCACCTTACTGAACAAGGCAGCGTACAACACAAAGAAGAACATGACACACTATTGGACGCAAGGGTATTTGAGGGGTGCCCGCAACTTGGGCTAGGAGGAAACTCAAAGTCTCGCACCAGGGGCATGACCACCTGACCAACTATAGGATGCACAGTCTCAATGCTCCAAGAAGTTGAAAGAAGGTGCAGGAATATAAACAAGTCTGTAGGAGAGCTGCGTTGAAAGGAGGTTCCATGCAGGGCCAGTCTATCACAGGGATCGCGGTCGCGCATAACGGGTTGTGCTGCTGCATGAGTAGGCTGGGAGGTGACTGTTGACGTCACTGTTCATGACAAGAGGTCTAATTTAAAGCAGGCAAGAGTGAGAAACAGGCTAGTAAGACACGAATTAAGAGCTAGATTCACGATGATCTCCCACTAAGAAGGTACTATTGACTCAGAAATGGAGGGAATGGCCAAGTTCAAATTCAAAAGTTACTATAAAATTCTGTGGGTAGCTGCGAAGCAACACTTAGTTGTTTTATATTTGAGCCAATACAAAGCAGCAAGCACCAAGCTACCTTTCCACCCATGAGTACACGACCAAGTGAATCTAGTATAGACACAATGTCAGGAACCAGAGTGCGATTCAGGGAAGTTACCCCAGAGCCCCAGGTGACCCAGCAGGAGCCTAGATAGGCAGCAGGCACACCAAAGGTACCGAAGTCCCCATTCACACCACGACCATAGAAAAGAAACAACTAATGGGGCCAACCTGGGTATCACCATGAAACCCAAGAGTTAGTAAATTTTCAATGATATAGAAGGGAAAATCTATCACCATCGAAATAGAGCAAGAGGAAGATTTGCAAGCCTTGATAGCCCGAATTGAGGCACAAGATGATGAGGCAGAGAATGTCTCCAAGTACCTTCAATGATAGAGTTAGACCCCTACATTCCCCCATGGAAAGGGGCAGCCAAGATATTGAAGGATGTGGAGGCCACGAAGATCACACTCTAGACTCTACTTCTTCCAGATGACATAAGGTTTGACGGTCCACTGCGGGGATGGGTATCGAATATGAAATTTGGATTGGAACCTTGCAGATAGTGAGAGGTTCCGACCATTAGCCGCGGAAAAATTACTGCAGCAGAAATGGTTGCACGGTGTGGAGAAGGCTGGGTTGCTCCATCTGTGGTGGATACCCCACTACCATCACGTGCCCATCACATTTTTTGTCATCCGGAAACTACTATGTCTAGTACATGATGGGAATCTTTAGCTAGTAGAGTTGGTTCTCATCACGGCTGACCTAATTCACCGAATTTCATGATTGCCCATTAAAGGAAGCAGTCCCGTAGACATCGCAGGAAAAAGCAATGACTTGGGCCTTGCAGAAGCTATGAAGGCTAAATATAAGCTAGATAAAAGGAAGTGAGGGTATGTACTAGCAAGCATCAAGGACCAAGGGATGCACGTTGCCACCCAGCTGTTGGTTGGCAAGCTCATGTGGAAATGCCGCGAAGGTAGTCACTCAGATAAAGCTATTGCAATTAAAAAGATTGTATTTCAAGTTAGTTTATTATTCTGACAAATCATACAATACCATTTAAACAGGTAAAAGAATGACTATATATTATGAACTAAAATATTCTACATTAATATTAATATTGTTCAGTTGAAATGAATTATGATGTGATTTTCATCGAATTTTTTTCTCAATATTAATATTATAAAGTAATATTTAATTATTATGAAAAATAAAATACAAAAGTTTCAAGATACAATAATGGTAAAATTAAATTTTATTTTTTATATTTTTTTTTGTTTATTAAGAGTATTTTTATTATAAATAAATATAGAACTAATTCATTAAAATTTCCTAACTGTTTTTCCTTTCAAATAGGAATACATGATTTCTTTAAGGAGAATATATCTCACCAACAAAAATAGGAACTTTGTAAGCGCATAAGTTGAGAACAACTCCACCAAAATATAAAATTTACAATACATAAATCTATCAGGGAATTATTTTTTAATAGAGCTCATCAGCCATTAGGGAATTATAGAAGTATTGGTTTGAACATTAATCTTTAATTCACCTACTTTCAATATAGACCTTTCATTAACATATTTATCTTCTCTTTTTGTGTTCTTGGACATGTAAATATTTTTTATGGGATATCTTTAACAAATTTTGATAATTCTTTTCAAGACGATTTCCATCAATTTCTCTTTTGGGAGAAAGCCTTTGACCAAATGGTGTAGAATTAGAAGAGAATCTCCCATAAATGTAAGTGTTTACATTTGATGTTCTTTCGCTAACAAAAATCCATAATAGAGACCATATATATCTAAAAACCAAATTTGAAAATAAACATATTAAATTCTGTAACTAATGACAAATTATAAATCAAAATAAAATATCCAATTCCTAAACAAATTAGGAATTTTAAATCAATAATTTTTTCATCAGATTACATTAATTTTTTGGCTCATGACATTGCAAATATATTTTACTATGGTTTTAAAAGCTAATAACACATATCTAATGTAGTGCATATGCTTCCATGAAAATAATTGGTACTCCTATGATGCGTGAATCTCATGGGACAGTCAATAGTCCTCTCCTTTTGTTATCATGATTTATATATGAAGAACCTAATTACAATTTATATGGAGGAAATGTCTCCAACCAATACAGTTTCTGAAACTCCCAAACATTGCTCCTAACAATTATAAACTTTGTCCATGTTGTTCCTCTCTTCTTCTCCTGCTTGATCATAACCAGTCCACAGGAGCCTGGGTTGTTCTAACATGAACAAAGCTAACCAAAGTCATTGATTTGTGTATCCAAAAGAGTTTGCAATACAGAGGATGTCGATTGTTTCTTCGAAAGCTATTTGGAAGGTAAAGAATGTTGATTGATTCTTCAAAAACATATTTTATAAAATTTATATTTAAAAAGTTTAAAAAACACATAACATAAAAACATGATTAACTTCTCTGAACCATGGCTAGTGCTAGTGTTTAAATTTTGAGAGTCAAATCCCTAGTGTACAGATGTTAATGCAAGGTATCCGTCTTTAAAAGTGCATCTCCTTTTTTCCAATAGAAAAAACTAATATATTTCAGTAATAAAGGAGTTTCTTTTTTATCTTGATTACCTAGATTCATTCACAAAAATTATAAAAAATGGGTCAAATAAATACCAAAGCCAAAACAATGCCATGAAAACACCCACATACATTCCATTCTAGACCAAAATAAAGTAGACAAAAAAGTTAAAAGCAAACATTGTTTGAAGGAAAAACTTCCTCAAATCACCAAATCGCCTTGAGAAAATATCACCTCAAAGCATGACCTAGTGAGGGGAAATATAGATAATTAAAAACTCCTCCAAAAAAAGAAACAAAAGGATAATCAACAAATACAAATAAAGAAAGAAAAAAAGAAAAAAATGAAAGGAAATCATTCTATTCTAGGAATCAAAGACAACGTCATTGACAAGGTAGCCAAAATGCATCAAAAGAGCCACTTCCACATTAGAGCCAACCAATCCACGTAGAGATCAAGCTGATTATTAATATACATATAGGAATACGCCTCTTTAGATGAGTGTTTCCTATAGATGTAGACCTCCCCACACTAAATTATCATCCTTGTGAGAAAGAGAGATCCCTACATTACACATAGTATCTCAGTAATTCTCCCACTCAATCTAATACTCCTTTCGTATATCGATTTCCCAAGAGTGTGGCCATTTGGTAACAGAAAATAAAGAGAGACGACAAAAACTAAGGTTGGCCAAGGTGAAAATAGAATATCTATTCATAAATTGTATAGCACTTGTCAAGAGGTTATGAACCCCTTTAATACCTTCTATTACATCTAATCTAATTAAAATCCTTATCACCACTTCCCACCTACCAACACAAATTACCATAGAGCCATGGTGTACCAAGCATCAAGCTACACCATATGTATGATGCTTTCGTTTTTGAAGTAGCCCCAGATGCTACCCAATCCTCCACACTTAAGTGATGAAGGTACTTTTCTCGAATAATTTATTGCCAAATGTTTTGTTCATTGAAAACCCTCCACAGGTTCTTGGAAAGAAGGGAAAGTTTAAAATATATAGTATCCCTTATACCCCAGCCACCCATCATAATTTCTATTGTAATATAATTGATACTAATTAAATGGAATTTCATGTTATTACCAACACTTTCCCGAAGAAATTTTGTTATGCTTCTGTCGACCCTGTGGATGACCACCAATGGTAGATGAAATAGATGCGTCAAGTACATTGACATTTCTTATAGAACGGCCTCGATCATCTTCACTCATTCCCCAAGGGTGAGCCACCTATGATCCCATAAGCCTAGCTGTTTTGGAATTTTTTTTATTAGTGAGTTCGATTCCTTAGTTTCATATCTTTTTGGCTTCAAATGGTAGCCAAAATATTTAAATCCTCCTGAGAGAGATCTAATTTTTATCCCAAAAGGAATGCCTTTGATTCCTCCCTCTCCGAAATGATTTCCAATTTTTCTTTATTAATGGTCAGTGTTCGGTAGTGGATCCCCGGTGTAATGTTTTTGCGGCTTAATGCCCACAATTTTGGGTAATGGTATTGTAAAGGCTCCATGAAGTGCACAGAGTGTGAGTTTTAATGAGTCACGTCAAAGGGTTGTCTATCAAAAAATAATATAGTAGAAAGTGAGTCAGACTACCCATGGTCCACGGACCATGGAAATGTATAAATAGAGCAAGGCTCTAAGTGTAGAAGTCAATGTTAATAAGCTTTTATTGGGATTTGAAGTGTATGGGTTGTTGAATGAAATAGTTACTCTCAGTCAGTAAGTCCGAGTTGCAGGTGGTAGTAGTAGGGGTAGACTCTACAGCGATGTGCACAGAGGCCTGGTAGAGTCCGCAGCTATGTGCGCGGACCCTTGCAGTTGTGCGCAGGGTAGGATGTGGATTGTAATTGGAAAAAACATTAATAAATATAAGTTGGTTTTGGAATATCGCATATCTATTGCTCTATTTCTATTTATGCATATGTTTATAGTTTATGATTATGCGTATGTCTATTTATGTTGAATGGTAAAGGAACGCATTGGACCCACTTAATTTAATTCAAGATCTAAAATACTAATAAACATAGTAAAGGGTGAGGAATAGTCACACTCGTCATCCAAGTCACATGAAGGTAGTTGTAGTGAATAGGCAGCTACTCGGAAACAGCTCAGTGCGTAGGACTGATTCACAAACTTTCTAGATTTCATCAAGACATCCTTAGGGTGACGAAATCTGGTTCTAGCACCCTCCCATACTACCTAGGATGAGACCTCATTCCACGGTCTGCGGACTATTGCCGAAAGGGCTAGTAGTTTCTGGATTTGTTTGGCTAAAACACTTTTGAACCTGGGTCAAGCCCCAACAAGCCAACAAATGGTTCCATTACCAGGACCAAGATCTTCCAAAGGGATGTCTTATGTTGAAACACTAGAACCCTACGAAGAAGGAAATTGAAGATTGGTTGGATCAGAAGCTTCACGAGTTCGTGATACAGGAAAACAAAAGCCCAAAAATATTGGAGAAGAGGTGGCTAGATCACTACGTATATATGAAAATCCACGAGATCTTCTTTGTGTCCTTCTCTTCAGATTTGTATGATTGGATCGTGAGGTTAGCCGACAACCAAGGAAGGTATAAGCTCAATAAACCAATAGTGTGGACTCCGGAGTTGGTGCGCAGGCTAGAGGCATCAGAAGATAAGATTGCACGGAACTGTAGACCATTGGCTCGATTGGATAATAGGAGGTTTTATCACTAAATTTGCGATAGACACGACTGTAACCTACAACGAAGGAAAAAGATGTTTTCTCAAGGGACCGCGAGGTAAATACATCAAATATTTGAATACCTAGATTGAGATCCTGTTATTTGAAAAATGGGTGATGTGAATACATTAATGAGTGGAACAACATGGAGTAGAAAGGTCTACAAAGGTATCAAAGGGTTAGCAAATAGTCCTTTAATTTCACCTTCATGAGCAAGCAACGAAGAGCGAGCTTGGGTTTCTCATAGGAGTGCGGTCAGTTTGATAAGGTAGTGCATTCCACAGTTACCATCCCCACTTATGCCACAACTCATGTAACCTCCTTCACCTCCATCTTCGCCCACACCACCTCCACCAAACTGGCAGTTTAGCATGGCAATAGCAATCAAGTTGCCTGTATTCAAAGGAGTAGGGAGCAAAGATCCAGATCAATTTTGGTTCGTAGTAAGAGCAGTGTTGGAAGCACACAAGGTTACGAATGACAACATTAAGAAGGCCACATTGGTAAGCGAGCTATAGGATCGCGCGCTAACTTGGTATATCAAGCACTCGAATGATCACCCAAATGCAGGAATAGTGGAGATCTAGATCGCATTAAATAGAGAATTTAGATGAATGAAATCTGAAATGCAGTGGATCATCAAATTTAAGGAGATTGCAATGCTTCCAGGTCAAACCCCCTGGGATCTAGATCAGAGGCTAAAACGTATGATGCACGAGGCTAATATGACACTGACAGATGCGTGGCACCATGTGTAGTTTGTGGTGTCTTTGACACCACACCTTAGCATGACATTGTCATAGCAGAAGCTCTCAACCCAGGCAGAAGCCTTGGAAACGGCGATGAGGTTGCATGAAATACTGATATATGATCTAGGGTTGGTAATCCAACAAATCCATGCACAGCTACAAAACCTATGCTTCGAGATGCAAATTTTGAAACAGGATAGGGCACCCCGGCTGGAGGCGTGGGAAGAAGTGTGGTGCATAAAATGTAAAGGCTAGGGCCACGATAAGGATCATTGTCGAGTATTCGCAAACTATTTGGCAGGAGGGGGGACCCATTACATTGAGACCAGAGGCTCAGGTAGGCCCAAATGCTGCACCCATGCTCTATTGCACGATATGTCAGGTGGGGGGAAAGCACACTACAAACAACTGTCATCTATTGCAGAAGTATACACAGACTCCGCAAAATCTATTTTGTAATTTCTGTATCAGTAGGCCACGATGAGTGAAGCTGTCAGAGTTACAAGTTGTTGATGGATCGAACACCTACCTACAAGATGCAAATCGAGGCACAAGGTCAGGATCCGGTAGCAGCAATAGCGTGTGGTGGATTCCAAGGACAAAGATGAGAACGAGGAGGAACAGGACCTAGATGAGGGTGTGGATAGTTAATCTACTATAATTGCTGAAGACCTAGGCACTACGCGTGTGACTGTATGAACCCAACCAGAACATGGTGTCCGTACTGTTATCAATTTGATCATGAAATGGTAGATTGTTTGACGTCGATTGCACAAATGCACAAGAAAGGGGTGCTACAACCTACTCTGACTCAAAGTATCCAAATGATGAGGTCTGAACCATGCGTAGAAGACCCCAATGCGAACACGATGCTCAGAAGTGGCACGACCATAGGGGAAGAGAAAGGGAGAAAGTCTAAGGAAGATACATGGGTTCACAAGGCTCCTACAAGGGAACTTGAGTTTGATTTGGAACATGCAAAGGAGACGTTTATGGGAGCTAAGAAGATCTTCGTCGAGGCCTCTACTTCAGGAAGTAAGGATCAAATAGAGCCGGAATGTATCCTTCTATGCTTACTACCTTTTTAGAGACATGCATGAAACTGTTTCATGACAATAAGGTAGTTTAAGGACTACAAGAGTTGATCGCTAGGTGCACGGAGTCGGGCGAACTACATGTAGTCTGGAAACTGGGAAGGCATGCACCATGCACCGGGAGGGAAATGAGATTGATGGTGTAGATTGGCGAGTATGAAATCGATCAGGTAATCTTAGACTTGGGTTCGGACGTGAATGTGTTACGAAAATAGACATGGGAATGCATGGGCAGGCCTGCATTACAGTGGTCTCGTATTCAATTATGGATAGTGAACCAACAAAAGGTATTTCCCATGGGAATATTGCAAGGGGTAATAGTGGATATTGAAGGTGTGAGCACGCAGTCGAACTTTGAGGTAATAGAGATTGTGGATGACAGTAACCCTTACCCCACGTTGTTAGGGATAGGCGAGGCCAAGGATATGAATGGAGTCATCAACTTGAAGAAGCGGAAAATGATTTTTGAGAAATAGTCCCTACGTGTAGTAGTTCTGCTGGATCCAGCTGAAGGAGAGTGCTATGGTGAACCTGTGCATGAGGATGACAGCGACGATGAGCTAGATTGCATGTATAAGATAATGGCACAAGACCAAGATTGGGTGAACCCGGTTGAAGATGGAAGAATCTCATGGGAGAGCGACAGTTCCTGTAATTTGGATTTGGGCGAAGAAATATAATGCTGGCAGAGCCAGTTGCACGAAGTAACAACCCTAAATTGCAACATGATGATTAGATCACTGCGGTGTGTGAGGACCGAAGCAAGGGAACTGCCAACATATGATGGGGAGGCATGGGCAGATGAATTCTTAGACAAATTCGAAAGGTTAGTACCAAAACATCAGCGGTACGGTGCGATGGAATGCGTGTTGCATACGACACCCACACAATGGTGGTAGACACACTAGAAGAATATTGGGAGCTAGTGTGAGTGCAAAAAATGGATGCACTTATGGTTTAGCAGTCCTCAGTATCGAATGCAAGCCGAGAAACTAGGGCGAAGCAGTTTGCGTGTCCACCTGTGTCGATAGGTGCAGGCGACTGCTGGGCAAGCACATCACAGGCTAAGGATAAAAAATTAGAACCTCGCGTAGCATCAAGAAAAGCGACACACACCACAAATACCCTGTGATGGAGAATTTTAAAAGCTACGCAGAATCATGAATAGAGTTTATCAGGTGAAACGAATGGATTGGGACCTATGCGTACCAGTAGTTCGATGGCCCTATACGACCATAAGCAAAAACTGGAGCATAGAAATGACTTCAATAGTGTCAAGAAGAGAGGAAACCAAGAGGACAGAGAAGAATCCCCAGACCATGTTAGGGACAGGACGTGAGGACCTGGGTAAAGGAATTAGGTAGTTGCAAGAAGACCTTCAGCGAGGGAGCATGAAACTTCATGAACTCGGTGACGAGTGCGAATCGCTGACTCAGGAAGAGAAGTGGGACATTAGATGAAGAAATCAGTGAACTGAAAACTGAAGTCGCGCAAGCGAGCCACAAGAAACTAAGTGTTCTAGGATTAAGTCCACCCAACCTTACTACTGTTGTAGAAAGAGTTGTTACCCTACTATCATGGCTACAACTGCACCTTACTGAACAAGGTAGCATACCACACAAAGAACAACACAACGCATTACCGGACACAAGGGTATTTGAAGGGTGCCCGCAACCTAGGCTAGGAGGAAACTCAAAGCCTCACACCAGGGGTGTGACCACCTGACCATCTGTAGGACGCACAATTTCAGTGCTCTAAGAAGTTGAAAGAAGGCACGAGACTATAAACAAGTCTGCAGGAGACCTACGCGAAAAGGAGGTTCCACGTAGGGCCAGTCTGTCACAAGGATCGCAGTCGTGCATAAGGGGTTGCACTGCTGCATGAGTAGGCTGGGAGGTGACCGTTGATGTCACTGTTCATGACAAGAGGTCTAATTTAAGGCAGGCAGGAGCAAGCAACAAGCTAGTAAGACACAAATTAAGAGCTAGATTCAGGATGATCTGCTGCCAAGAAGGTATTGTTGACTCAGACATGGAGGGAGTGGTCGAGTTCAAATTCAAAAGTTAGTATAAAATTTTGTGGGGTAGCTACGAAGCGACACCCGGTTGTTTGAGATTTGAGCCAGTATAGAGCAGCGAGCACCAAACTACCTTGCCACCCATGAGTATGTGACCAACTGAATCAAGTATAGACACAATGTTGAGAACCAAAGTGCAATTCATGGATGTTACCCCAGAGCCCCGAGTGACCTAGGAGGAGCATGGAGAGGTAGCAGGTGCACCAGAGGTACCGAAGTACCCATGCATGCCACGACCATAGAAAAATAAACAACTAATGGGGCCAGTCTAAATCACCATGAAACCCAAGAGTTAGTAAATTGTTAATGACAGAGAAGGGAAAATATATCACCATTGAAATAGAGCAGGAGGAAGATTTGCAAGGCCTGATAGCCTGAATTGAGTCATAGGACGATGAGGCAGAGAATGTCTCCAAGTACCTTCAGCGATAGAGTTACCCCCCTACATTCCCCCATGGAAAGCGGCAGCCAAGATACTGAAGGATGTGGAGGCCACGAAGAGTGCACTCCAGACCTTGCTTCTTCCGGATGACATAAGGTTTGACGGTTTGCCGCTGGGATGGGTACTGAATATAAAATTTGGACTAGAACCTTGCGGATAGTGAGAAGTTCCCACCGTTAGCCACATAAAAATTACTGCAACAGAAATGGTTGCATGGTGTTGAGAAGGTTGGGTTACTCCATCTGCAGTGGATACCCCAATACCATTGCACTCCCATCACAATGTTTGTCATCCGGCAACTACTATTCTAGTACATCATGGGTATCTTTAGCTCGTGGAGTCGGTTCCCATCACAACTGACCTAATTTACTGAATTTCACGATTGCCCATTAAAGGAAGCAATCCCGTAGACATCGCAGGAAAAATCAGTGACTTGGGCCTTACAGAAGCTATGAAGGCCAAATTTAAGATAGATAAAAGGAAGCGGGGGTATGTAATAGCAAGCATCAAGGGCCAAGGGTTGTGCATTTCCACCTAGCTGTTGGCCGGCAAGCTCATGAGAAAATGCCATGAAGATGAAGTTCCAGCGTCTGTAATTGCATTGGTAGGGCAGTGTGCAGAAGGGGTCCAGTTCAACTGGGTGCAATTTATCTACGATGAATTTTTGACAAATTGTAGGGAGGCCCAGGAGCAGGGTAAGACCTTCCACTGCATGTGGTTTCTCTTATCCATCTTGCTGGTTACTGGGGAGCTAGCGATGGATAGCCAATTTCCCACCATTGAGAGGAACATACCCGAGACCATGAGGTACTCCTCACACTGGGCAACGAAAGATGCGACAAGGATTCAGGAGATAAAAGTGTTTTGGACATTCATAGAGGCAAGCTTATGAACATGGATCAACCACAAGCCATGCTTGTCACCAACAGTATATAACAGTTTACAAAGCGCAACAAAATTCAAGGAAGATATGCATAACCTGTATATCTGAGTGTGCAAGGATCGAACCTGAGAGTGGGTAAAGCTATCGTTCATTGCGACAAATGATGCTATCTTCAAGGTAATGGCATCATGGTATCCAGAGTGGCATGCCTCAGACTTGGTGGAACTGGAAAAGATCGCAGCACAACAGAAGAAGAGGGAGACCAGGTTGCACGTTGCAAAGTTGGCGGACATAAAGCATCAAGAATAGGAAGCAGCGACGTAGCAGAAGGTGGCTGAGGCAACAGAAATAGAGCAATGGTACAAACCACAACCGCACCCACTGAGGAGATAGAGGGAGGTCAGGAAATGTCCACAGAGTAGGACATATAGGGGGAGGTAGAGACGTAGGAACGCATGGACCTTACAACAAAAGTGACCCAACTCAGGAGGCCGCACGACCAGGAGCAGCCACCCACACACAAAAAGACAAAGACAATGAAGACTATGGAGGGAAACCTTATTGACAGTAGCAAACATGTTCATGGTGTCACTAAGGATGCTCTGGAAGAGTGGATGATGGAGCAGAAAACTATGTTGGGGGTGCTCAGAGAGTAGTTGCAGGCATTACAAGTGTGACCGCCATGATTGATGACACCGCACCTTGTAAAAGATATATCTAGAGCTGAGCATATGGTGTGCACATGCATAATGAACACCTTGATGTTACCAAAAGGCTCTGCCTTCGTAGAAGCTGAAGGTGACATGAGGGGCTAGGGATTGAATTTGGCTTCCCTTCTTAAAGAAACCCACTACTAGTTGTAGGATGGGGTCACTAGTGCGCTTCGCACCAAGGAGGGTTGCGCTCTCCAAGTCTTGAGTGAGCAGAAGGTAAACTTCAAACAGCTCACCCCGCAACACGACAGCCTGGTTGCCTAAAGCCAGGGCTTAGAACAAGCAGTGGGGGAGGCCTGTAGAAACATTCCAGAGTTGGTCATGCCAGTGACACTCCCCACCATGGAAAATATTCATAAACTAGTAGCTGGAGTTCTCAGAACCCAGGAGGAGGCCGCAAGGGTTCAATTGGAGCTAAACCTACAGATCACAGAGCTGCGAGTCAAGGTTCCATCCTCTGAACTACTGGAAGTCAGAGAGCAATGCCAGAAAAGTATTTTTATATATTGTTCATAGTCCATTGTAATATTAACTAAGCTAACGAACATAATCAGATAATTAAAACTAACCAATCATGTTT
>APFE031545350.1:0-12178 GCA_000404065.3 Pinus taeda | reverse complement strand
AGGGCATACTCAAGCCTCAAACCATAGAACGCCATTGGTGAAAGAGATGTGATAAGAACTTGAGATCTATATCCCGAATAATAAACTTCGAATTCCTTCTTGTATATTGTTCTTCCTTGATCACCTGTGCTCTGATACCATGTAGAACTTTCTCTACAAATCAACTAGCTCAGTGATATCATGTAGAAATTTCACTTGTAGATCAAAATGATATATGCAATGTACTAAAGCATAATACTAGATCTACATCTACCATAAACTTTGCGAAAGCTAATCAACCATGAACAACATCAAGTATGAACACATATAACTGATAAGAAGGAATCAATCAAACATAACACAGAATATATCACTGGGGAAAGAACCAGCATAAACCCCAACATTGTATTATCAATCAAGTGGAGATCCTTAACAACATACAAAAAGAATCAGCTCAAAAGTTATCATGCTCTCTCTGTACTCTGATGATGAAGATCATAGACTACCTAGGCCTCAATATATAGGCCACAAGTCCTCCAATCTCCTATAATACGTATTTCTCTTGGAAACAGATCCTTCTCCATCCAAGGAATACTTACTAGAAATATCCAAGCATCTGATAGTACATTGTCCCTCATCTGGTCTCAACTGGGTCTCTGTCTGAACTGACATGCATCAATTATCCATGAGGGAATGCTCAGTTATCTGAAATAATAGTTGTCACATGCATGCAAGCATTAACAAACTATATTTCATTATTTTAACAACTTGTTAAAATAATCTAACTGGACTTGACTAAGTTAAACTAAGTCAATTGATTCTCTCATTATAGAACTGAAAACCTTATCTCCTTTAATCAAGGGATAAATTCCTAAATCAAGGGAGAAAATAATTGCATGATCTCACAAAGACTTCAAGTTTAATTTTCCATAATTAATTAACTCATGGAGATTAATTAATTAATATTTTAAACTACTGTTAAGACCAAATTTGTTTTTACTTCCTATAGTTAGACCAGGGACTGCTAAAAATAGGAAGGGACCCAGAAATGCTATTTTTAGAAGATTCTATTTTTAGCAGTTTCACCTCTCACCCAAGGTGGCCAAAATGCTCATTGGCTAAACTACTATTTTTAGAAGTGCTATTTTTACGAGTTCTATTTTTAGCACATTTTAAATTTAGCATTTCTTGTTGCACATTTTTCAACACCCTCCACAATGTTCATCAAGGGTTGCAATAAATATGCCATTGCATATCATCTCCAAAATGTTGATCAAGGGTTACAATAAAGATGGCATTGCATATCATCCCTTGTTGAACACCATATCTCAACCTTAGTAACCCAACAAGATCATTGGTAGTAGATAATGTGCTCCAAAGTGACAAAGGTGCATGAATACAAAAGTTGGTGGGCATGGCATGGATCATGGAAATGAGGGCCTATGGTGGAGGAGATACCTAAGGGGCTTGCAAGAAAATTGGTAACATTTATAACTGTGGAGATTTCCCACGTGAGCATAGTCCTTGAACAGTGAGAGTAGTTTGAGGAGATGGATTGCTTAAGAAATTTTCATCATTATCATTTAATATCTCATATGTGAAAGGAGTGACATAACAATTTGTTGTTATGGTTGTTTTTTAGATCACTAAGAGATAGAAGATTTTTGGTGAATAATTCAGCAAACTCCGATCCAAAATAGAAAAACACAATACGTTTATAACAACATTACAAGAGAATATCATGCCATAATTGAATATAAGAACTCCTACCCCTTGGCGATGCTTCATGGAGTCATGGATGTCTTAGTTTGGGTGAATGATGGACCTTTGTTAGAGTGTCAAAATGACACCCTTATCTAGGAGATTATTCCACTAATTAACATGATGTCTAACTCATTGAATTCACACAATGGAGGAGTAAATTTCTTGATTATAAGAGGTACCTACCTAGGAGGAGGACTATTCGGTACTTGGAGGAGGGAACTTAGTCCTTGGAGCTTAGGGCCATGTGATGTATGCATCGAAGATCATTGGGTTAAGGAGAATACTAATGGAAATTGGTGAAGGACTTAAGCACATATGTCAAGGGTGAGCATTGGATCGTTGTGGCCACATTGGCACACATGTTGAGGACCATTGTGCATGGGAGGAAATTTGGCACATTTTTAGAGGAGTGCCTTAAATGAGGACACTTGGATAGCGAACAACCGTGGAAGAGGGAGTGTTGGACTAACAACTTGTTGGAGAGAACATTAGGTTGGAGGAGCGGTGTTGATCCCAAGGAGCATTATGTATGGAGGGAATTTTATTGTAGGAGTGGGATAAACCATTGCATTCCATTTGTATATTATTGTATTATAGAATGCTTAATTTTTGGGTTTCCTTGTTGGTTACATGCATGGACACGTGTCATTATTTTATGTTAAACTCCCTCAACTATTTCATATATAAGGGAGAAGAGAGCTCTTGTGATGTCATCATCATTCCATCTCCATTATATATTTATCCTTTTCTTAAAGAGAAGTCTTCTAGGGAGAAATACATTAGAGTCATGTTGCCTCAAAATATAGCAAGCCTTACAAGGGGAAGATCCAAAATAAGACACAATAATAAGGTGGTTTCCACTATCACCTTAGCACTCCACCTCCCACTCTTCAATGGAATTTCACCACACAGGAGGCTTTCCATTATATGTCACATAAGAGGTATTATAAGTATATAGGTTTAAGGTGATGCAAGTGAAAGGCTTAATAAAGGTACTTCTTAATTGTATTAGGGCAGAAATCTTTATGTCAAGGAGTAGCGCACCATAAAATAAACCTATAAAAGTGTACCTGAGTTCTAGGGTTTCATGATATGACTCAATAAGGGCATATTTAGTCATACAAGCACAATTAAAAGGATTACTTCAAAGATGTAATTAACAAAAGGGAATGGTAAACCTTTAATAAGCCTTAAGTAGAAGCCCTGTGTAGAACTAGGGTTTTCTAGGGTACTAAATTACCTAGGGTTGATGACGTCATCCCTAATAAGGAAATTTCCACCAACACTACTAATTTTTTTGTTTGTGAGGTCCAACAAAATGAAAAGATGCCATATTATCTCCAATGCTTTAGTGACTCAAGTCCTAGTTGAATTTGGCCCCTGCCATAGCCCTAAAAACTTACCTTGAAGGACTGAAAAAGAATGAGAAAGAGAAAGGGATGATGAAAGTTTTCAAAAAAAATTATCATCCAAGGAATCCCAATGCCTTTTCCCTACTTGAGTGATGAAGTCTTTAGGATTCAAACCATGGAGATATCACCTTTTATAAGGAGAAAGGGGGAAAACCCTAGTTTTCACTTTCTAACCTTGGTTATATTTATTATTTTTATGAGGGGAGAAAGTAAGTAGAAAAATGCTTGCTAGGAGGTTTTATAGGGAGTTCAAGGAATATATATTAAACATACAACACTTTACCAAGATTTTCCAATAAAAAATTGTTAGACAAGGAATTAATAGAAATCCTAGAAATGTTTCATTATGTGTAAAACCATAAAAGATGTTCAGCAAACACTCACAAATTATCTAAGAACATGCCTTCTTTCAGTCCCAAAAAGATGTCTCCAACATAAAAACTAGTCTTCATTTAGCAAAGATCCCATAGAATATCACATCTCCTCAACTAGTGAAGTATAATAGGCTAAGTCATGTTCTTCAAGAGAGGTTGAAATCCACAAGTGTGATGATCATAAATGAAAAGAGGTGATCCTCCTTTTATAGGAGGTTTATCACCTCTAACAATCCACTAAAAGCCACTAAAACAAGTTTAATTTTGAGTAGACACAAAGTAAATGGGTTACAACCCAACCCAATAGTTCAACAACTATAATATGCCAATAAATTCCCACATGTGTGGGTTGTAAGCCCTCAATAAGCATTACTTCATGGCCTTTTAGGGCTCAAAATGCTCCAAAGGTGCACTTGAAGGGCTAAATGAGTTTCCAAACATCCTGATCAAACATCAATTTGAGGAAGGGTCCTCAAATAAAGCATTAAAGCATTTTCATGTGTCCAGATGCTAGATTTGGGTGCTCTGCATAGTCTCTATGGGTGTCATGTAAATAACGTGGTGTATGTAATAGCCCCCTCCTAACCCTCACCATAACATCGATAAATAGGGGGTGGTTACTATACTGACCCAAGATCCAAGGTGTCATTATGGAAATGGGGTCTAAAAATTGCAATCTCTTCAAATTACTCAAAACTATAGTTTAACATCACCATTGTTTTTTCCTCGTCAAGATGATTTTGGTGATATAAAATTTTACTTCAATGCGACCTCTGGACCAAAAGATGTGACCATTCAAAAAGGCCACATCATCAACCTAGCCAAGTGGTAACCACATGGCTATACCCACCTAGCTAGCCTCTCGGCACCATGAGGCATTGCTTATTTGTTGTTGACTCGCTCATGGGTTTGGGTTTCGCAACCCTGTTCCATCCATTAAAATGAAAATCATATGCAATGTACACACACACACACATATATATAGAGAGAGAGATTACTGACCACATGACAGGTTTTTATCTACCGCCAATCTTCCCATAACCCGGGCTTTGTTACCCAATCCATTGCAATTTCATGCTTAAAATTTGTGTCAGGGTTGACCCTCCATGCTGACCCACCTGTGGGTTTGCACATACTCCATGCTCTAATGAATGGTTTATCGAGCTCGTAGTATACCACTACAGGCCATGCTAGTGTCATGTCACTCCCCTCAACTTGTGTCTTGCTTGCACTCAGTCTTAAAATTACTTAAGACCTTAGTTTAACATCACCATTGTTTTCATCTCATCAAAAAAATTCTGGTGATATAAATTTTACTTAAATTCGACCTTCGAATCAAAAGATGTGACCATTCGGATTTCTAATGCACCAGAAAAGGCCACATCATCAACCTATCCAAGTGGAAACCACATGGCTATACCCACCTAGCTAGACTCTCGACACCATCGGGAAATTGTTTATTACTTGTTGAATCATTCATGGGTTTGAGTTCCGCAACCCCGTGCTATCCATTAAAATGAAAATTATATATAGGGAGGGAGGAAGGGAGAGAGAGCGAGAGAGAGAGAGAGAGAGAGAGAGAGAGAGAGAGATTACCAACCACATGATAGGTTGTTATTTGTCACGAATCTTCCCATGACTCGGGCTTTGTTACCCAACCCATTGCAATTACACGTTTAACATTTGTGTGAGGGTTGACCCTAGATGTTGACCTGTCTGTGGGTCTGTACATACTTCATGCTCCAATGAATGGGTTATCAAGCCCATTGTATACCAGTGCAACCTAGGGTAGCGTTATGTTTCTCCCCTCAACTTGTGTCTTGCTTGCACTCCTGGGGAATAACCTCCAGGATTACATGCCCTAGCGGGTCCACACTGTTGTGCTAACAATGCTTCTAATTGGTCCTCATTCTTGTTGAGTCATGCTAACTCTCCCTTCAACATTGTGTGAGGTCTCCTCCAGTAAACAAACTCTGGGACGTGAAAGTTCCCATCGGCTATCGTTGATATTCCCATCCATGTTGTCCCATTTTTAAACCTCCTAATTCTATGGCAGACCCACTTATATGGGAAGCGGTTCCTCTACCAACCTATGCACGACCTCCACATCATCCCACCCTTCCCCGCGCTATAGGCCATGCCATTCCATCTCGGTCCTCGTCAGCCTGAGTGTTTCTCTTAAGTGAACACCTGCGACTTCCGAGATGCAACCCCTTCAGGCTTACATAATCTCAGATTCCTTATGAGTTATTGATATTCTCGTGTTCAATCTTGTCCAACCATTATACAGGCTTCGTGATCGGTTATGCAATGCAGTCATATGGGGTAGTGTCTTGGTCTTCAAGTCAACCTTCACACAACCTAATAAATTTCAGCATGATCACAAATGAGGTTAAAGGGGGTAAGGATAAGGCTTTTCCACCTAATCCTTTTGTGAAGGTTTACAACCATGGCCCTGCTACAGTGGTTCTACAAATGTTTAGACTCACACCAGAACTCAACATCATTATTAAAGCTATGTAAAGCACACACTAGGGCTATCCCTCCCAAGTTATAGATAGATTACCTCCTTCAGGTTCTCGGTGGCTGAAATACAAGACACTGAACAAGGAGTTGCCCATCCAGTTCAAGGAATTGCCCATTCAACCTTTCAGAGGTATATGGTCTCCTCGGTGATCAAATCAACATACCAAAACCTATACACACAACCAGAATCATGCAAAGGTATCCAAATCCACAAGGAGAGAATCTCGATCATGCTCATGGATTAGAAGAATAACCATGCCAAACTAGGAAACATAAAATTAAGCCATGGAAGTTCTTTGAAGAGATCTCCTCCACAGCAAGGAGAACAAGGCCTTATGGGCCCTAAGCATAGAGAAAGAAAAAATACCGAACCAAGACTTGGGTTTTTGACATGGGAAACTTAAAGCAACATTCATGTGAAAATTGGCATACCAATAAAGCCTAAAGGAGAAAGAATATCTCCCATATTCTACCTTAAGACTATATTCAGTGTCGAGGAAAGCCTGCAACCAGAACAAGTTCATGCTACTACAATTTATGAAGGAGCTTCATATAGGTTACTATGAGATAATAACCAAGGAAACTTAAAGAAACATTCATATGAAAATATGCATGCCAACAGAGCTAGAAGGAGAAAGAAAATCTCCTATATTCTACCTTAAGACTATATGCAGTGTTGAGGAAAAATTGTAGTTAGAACAAGTTCATGTTGCTATAATTTATGAAGGAACTTCCATAAAGGTTACTATTAGAGAATAACCCACACACACACACACACACACACACACACATTAATAGAGTACGAATCCAGTTGAACACCATGACTATATTAACCATTCAATAGGGATTTGTCACATTGTTACAACACTGAGACAACATATAGAATATAACATCCAGTATTGAGGAATTCAACATAGTCACGTGCATAGAAAAATGAAACATTACGTGAAGTGCATGAGCGTAAGTCAAATCATTCAATCTCTTGAAGCAATGCCATCTGCAACACTAAACACAATATTCACTCTAGCTTGAGCTCTTGTTAGCATGGAAATATAAACCAAAAACCAAAAACCCATTACTAGAGTATACATTACTGAAGACATGGAGGAGACCACCATATAAAGTTACAGGTCGATAAGGAAAAAAGAGGAGGAAATCCTAAATATCACCACTTTGCAACATAAGCAATTCTTACTTGTAATCACCATGTTGAAATAAGAAAGAGTTCCCATACTAAATATTGCTATCACATTACCAATATTTTTACCCGCTACCCAACACCTTTAAACAATAATACTAGATATTAATTAATATTGCATATAGTAGTGACACAAACATCTCATGCATTAAAACTCCATCTCAACATGGAATGTAAACACATTTATTATGAGTAAAGAGCATAAGAAGCACTTATCTTAAACAAGGTCACCGTGAGCCAGATT
Source organism: Pinus taeda (assembly GCA_000404065.3). NCBI lineage: Eukaryota > Viridiplantae > Streptophyta > Pinopsida > Pinales > Pinaceae > Pinus > Pinus taeda. The sequence continues at coordinate 4,681 of APFE031545350.1, read as the reverse complement.
CAAAAGCTTAAGGTGGAGTGTCGTCAAAAGGAAGCCTTTAATGAATGCACAACTGAACCAAAATACCACCAAGCCCTCGTGTCTTCATCCTCAAGGCAAGTCACTTTTCTTTTTCAATTCTTATGCCCAACAAGTTTCAATAGGGCTCTACATCTTGTTTATAGCTCTCTTAAAATCCTAGAAATTTAGCTCGGCTACCTTTTCTATCTCTCCTATAGCAGTCCTAAAATTCCACTATCTTTGCGCCTCCCAAAACTTATGTGAGCGAGGAGGTTTTCTCCCTCTACATATTTTGTGTGTGTCTCTTTGTTTTCCATTGTTCTATGACATTGCATGTTTCCCATTCAATAATTTTGGGTCCTCCCCCCTTTCCATCCATGACAAACTACCCTCTTCTCAATAATTTCGTAACAGTCCACCTCGTGAAGAGTGCATCCCATGTTGCTTTAATGTTTTTGTCTTGTTTTGCTTGCTAAGGGAGTCAAAGGAAACTTTTCCATGTCCTTTTTATTTTATTTAATTTATGGCACCATCAGACCACTCAACCAAGCAAGTCTGATATTTAAAATAACAATTCCCTCAAGCATTCTCTTGCCTCAAGCAATGGAATTTGTGTCCCTCTCTCAATGTTTTAAAATAATTAAAATTATTTAAAAGAGTTAAATATTAACCAGGGGATGTTATAGTCCCCTCCCCGTTGAGGGGAACATCGTCCTCAGTATTCAATAACCATATATGAAAAACATGTTATTAGACCATGCTTTGTTGATTATGGAGCTTTATATACACAGATGTTTAAGCTGTTACAACATTTCTTACATTCACAATGGCTTACCGACCACTTGGTAATCATTAATTGATAAATTCGGCCATTTTTTCCATGGCCCTTTGGAGTCGTTTGATGCTTTGGAGGTTTTAAATCGAACTTGTATTGTTCTCTTTATTGATTGATTTACACACATTGGATCAGTTGCCAACCCAACAAGCATCCAATGGCCTTCTCTTCTCTTTGGCCTCATACACACATTGGAACGGTTCCAAACCTAGTAAGAACCCAATGCCTTCACTTCTCTTTGACCATGTACACACACTGGATCGGTTTCCAAACCCGACAAGCACCCATTGGTGGATATATGTGTGAGTGTGTGTGTGCTAAGCCCAATCACTACCCAATGAATATTGTCACTAATAAAGTCGATAACTTCTTTCGACAAGAATATGGGTGTATTCCGCACCTTTGTAGGCCTAGGTAGTCCCATACTTGCTTGGTCCATACACATTACCCAACACAAGTGCCAAGATAGTCCCATACCTACCTAACCCCAAAACATTACACAACACATGCGCATATACACAATGTACCACAACACATACACATGCACATGATACACATGACAAATACACATGTATAACACAACACGTACACAACACACATAACACAGTACAATATGTACACAACATTGTTTCCAAACGCAAATACCACACTATCTCCCTCCACATACATCGAGCGATACTTCCTCTAGTGCCTTTCCCATGCTTCAGCACAGGCATTCCCAATTCAAATCCAGGATTTGGTGTTTATCCAAGCTTTTCTTGGCATGTCGCAGATCACAATTTTTTCATTCTGCTAATATGTACTTGAACATTCCCTGTTCATAATATAAACATGGGCATAATATAAGAATCATCTTCTCATGTGTTAAAATCTTAAATCGTCCAAACTATTTTTTCCCAATTAACTCCTCACACAACCAAGAATCTTGCAACTCATCCAATTTACATAAAATGAATTTAAACCATCATACTTCTACAAGAATGACTCTTGACAGAACCTGTCAGTCGTAATGGAATTTACATATGTATACCCACTTCCCTTGTGCCATTCTCATGCCCACCATGCCATTGCCCATCATTATCCATGGAATGACCAACCACTTGGCCATAATGTTGTTGTTCACTCAGTCATAGGCATAATAGAAATTGATTCATGTCAAATAAAACAGAGGTTTAAATTGATCCTTGTCCATAGCAAGGCACACATTAGTTAGCGAAATTCTCTTCCAAAATTCCTTCTTTTACCTCTTTCCTTTCACATTGTTGTTATGCAACAACTTCTAGCCACTTATTTTTTGCCTATGCTTGCTATTGTGTCCCAAAGTAACTCTCCGGTATGTTTCAACATTGGCCTTTTTCAAACCATTTTCCCAGCTTGAAGTTCTGCATTGCACAGAACGGTTAATTTTTCTTAGGGAAATATTGTTCTTTGCTTTGATAATTGCATTTCTTCATTAACACATTACATTCACCCCATAACATCATAACATTATTCAATTTTTACATCATTATTCAACATCATCATCAATGCAATGAAACATAAAAGGAGTCAACTGAGTGACTATAGCTTCCTGGTCGTTCTTCGAAACACTATAAGCGAGAAACTGTGGTCGAATCTACCCAAATCTATCTCAGAGTCTCTGTCACACCCTTTAGTTTGTTATGTGTGTGACTATCACAACCCAGTCACACCCTTAAGCCTGGTGAGCGAGTGACTAGGGCTAGATCTGATCTATGGCGAGCAAACGATTGTGTCTATGAGAACCCTAACTCTCGGTCACATGCACAGTGAGTTGTTTGTACGACTATAAGGCTCCATTTGCACGTATGAGCCTATGTGAGAGTGATTGTGGTCGAGATCCTTTTGTGTTGTGCCTGTAAATGTGGCCCAAAACCCTAGATCTAAAATACTAGCTTCTCACCCTGCAATTTTACCTCATAGAAAACCCATTCTTCCACAGACGAGCCTCAAACCTGTGTAAGCCATAAACCAAGATAGAATGGTATCTCATAATTGTGTCCAAATGAGGTAGAGGGCACTTGTATTTATAGCCTTCCAACAGGGTCCACTTTGCTTTAGGGTTGACCTTGTCAAATATGCACCTGTGGGTTTTTTATTCATAAATACACTTCCCTTATCCGATTTGAGTGCTATTTAAGTCAATTTTGGTCCTCTCGAAAAGAGGAATTCAATGAAATCATTATCTCCATAAATTGATCTTTCCATATTGGAATTGGAACGTAGTTGCATATGTTTAACACTCCCTCTTAACTAGGGAGAATTCCACCTTCCAATATTTGTCCATCAGTCAATATCTCATCCAAACATCATATGCCCTATCTCAATTATCCCATCATCTCAAATCATCTTGATTCATATCTTTCTTATTCCTTCTTATATCTTGATTGTCCTTGCTCATATGTTGAACATTCTCGAATCTAAAAGAAGAAGAATTTTTTTATCGAAGGGGAGCTTAAGTTACCACCCTCTATTCATCAAATTACTACCCAGAATCTTTGCCAGTGGGCTACTACCTAAAATATCGATCAATGGACAACTACCTAGAATATCAGCGGGGAGATAGATCTACGACCTGCATCATCACTAGAGAGAATATCATCAACGAGCACATCTCAACCTGGAACCAAATCGAGGAGCACATCTCCACCCTGAATCTCATGGGGGAGCTATACATTTACAACCCCATATTGAGCAATATGATATCAAAACACACAGGGGAGCACATCTCAACCCTGAAATCACATTGGGGAGCTCATTCTCAACCCATAACCACATACGGTTATCTCAACCGAATCCTATTGCATATTGATCTTCCAATCGATGACTCTAAGTAGTCATGTTGTAGAACACATGCATCATAATGAACTTGGGTTGTACACCCCATGTACACTCTCAACTTATTGGACATACACGGAGCGGTATTCCCAACAAGCCCATCTTGTGAGTATGATGCTAATTGGGGTATACTCTGCATAGACCAAATGGGGGAGCAACATCTCCAACCCTATGAAGATAGATGAGCATCATCTCCAACCCTGTGGGTAACAGATAGGGGTACACCCTATTATACAGAGTTCCCTCAACCCCAGGAGCCCTCTATCTCAATTTCACACCTTGGGAGCTCAAATAGGGGAGGAAGAGTTGGCTCAGTGTCCTCAATCAACGATGTATTTGGAAATCAACATGAATCAATAACAATTGTCTCTTGTTCATGCAGGGCATCAAATACAATACCATGTTAGAACATAAATAATCATATAAATTACAAAAGGATTCCATATTCATCCTTCCTATCAAGGAGGTACCAACCACAAGCCTAATCTTGTCTCATACAACTACATTGTCTCAATATATGAAAGAATCTCGGTCCCAACTATATATGGGATTTTATACCAATCAGATCTCTCTATTTCTCATCATAGTGTACCCATGTCATATCTAGATCATGCTCATAAAACTCTCTAAGGAGATATCATACTCCATATCTGGGATATTATAGGACCAGAAATAAACTAATGATCTATAGATTCCTCGCCACCTTTGCAGAAATCATAAATCACACCAAGGTGGACCATGATAAGATATATTTTTTAGACTATAGGGATATTGTTTCCATAAAACACCATAAAAATAGTCAAGCTTTTGATGGACTTTTCAGTTTCCAAATATGCTTCCACCACCATGACTATACCTTAGGTTCTTTTTAGTGTAAGAATATATATATATATAGGGGTGTATCTCCCATGGACAAAATGAATCCAAAGTAGTTCATCCTCTCTATCGAGATTCCTAACATGAGAGTTTGTGAGGGGTCTGGTATAATTA
>APFE031545343.1:104585-115966 GCA_000404065.3 Pinus taeda | reverse complement strand
TTTTTTAATTAAATCAAATAAAAAAGGTTATAATTACTTTTGAGATATATCTAAACCCTACATCCCTCTTCCCTCCATCCTCAAAACTACTTAAAATATTCCCATAGAGATTAAATAAAGGTTTTTATAAAAATAAAAATTACAATACTTTTATATATACGTGAAATTATGTAATATAAATAACAATATAAAGAATGGGGATAGATGCATCTTAACCAACGATCCAAGCAAATAGAGAAATAAAAGTCACTAAAAATGATAGAGGAAAGACATTGCATGATTTTTTAGGTTTTTATTAATGTATTTTTTTATTATATGATTGATCCAAAATATAGGTTTATTCTTTTACAACCAATTATGTTTTTTTTACTATCATAAATACAATACAATGGGATTGGTGTTAAGAGAGAGAGAGAGAGAGAGAGAGAGAGAGAGAGAGATGGATTTGGAGGGGGAAAGAGAGGGAGGGAAGAACAAATACACTAAGAGGTGAAGATGTAATGAGGGAGAGAGGAGATAGGGGAAGAGAGGGAAAAGGAGAGAATAGAGAGAGGGAAAGAAGGGGAACAGAGATAAAGAGAAAGGGATACATAGATATCGAGGGGGGGGGAGAGGGAATGAGAACAAAGGAGAGACGGAGGGAGATAGTGACCGAATTTGAGGGTGGAGAGCAAGTATGATAGGAGGAGAGATAGAGGAAGGTGGGAGAGAGGGGAGGGAAGAGATAGAGAGGACTTCAAAAAGATAAGTTAGGAGAGAGAGGGAGAGATATATTGATTTGGAGTGGGTGAGAGAGGGAGGGAAGAAAAATACATAGAGAGAGAAAGGTGGAGAGGGAGAGGGAGTGACAAGGGAGAGATGGAGATATTATTAGGGAGAGAGGAGAGCAGGCGGGGAGAGAGGGGGGGAGAGAAGGGGAAGAGAGAGAGGTAGAGGACAAGGGAGGGAGTGAGAGAGAGATATATAGATGTGAAGAGAGAGTATGTATGTTTTTGGGGTGAGAAGGAGAGACAAAGGAGGAGACACAATGGGATATATATATATATATATATATATATATGGAGAGAGAAAATAGGGAAAAAGATATAGATATGGAGAGAGAAGAGAGAGAGAGAGAGAAATAGGGAGGGAGAGAGGGGAGATAGATAGAAAGATGGATATGGAGAGAGAGTGTGTATATTTGCGGGTTGATATCGAGATATAAATAAGTAAATGCAAAGGGAGATAAATATATAGATGAATGGGGCAAGAGAGAGAGAGAGAGAGAGAGAGAGAGAGAGAGAGAGAGCATGACATGTGTTTACGAGGGGGAGAGAGAGAGAGATAATGACAAGTGTTTGTGGGGGGAGGGGGGGAAGAGCGTGATATGTGTTTAGGGGGAGAGAGAGAGAGAATGATATGTGTTTAGGGAGAGAGAGAGCGTGATATGTGTTTAGGGAGAGAGAGAGAGAGATCATGACACAAGTTTAGGTGAGAGAGAGAGAGAGAGTGAGAGAGTGACATGTGTTTAGGGGGGAGAATGTGTGTGTGTGTGTGTGTGACATGTTTTAATGGGAGATGGAGGGAGGTATAAATATAGATGGAATGGGTAGAGAGGGAAGAAGAAAGAGATAGAGAGAGGGAGGGAGAGGTGGAGAGAGAGATGGGGGAGAGAGAGAGGGGGAGAGAGAAGGAGAGAGGGAGGGAGATAAACATATAGATGGAAGGTGGAGAGAGAGGGAAGAAGAAAAATACACAAAAAGACAAATACAGACATAGAAGTTACATCTAGAAATTCATGAATATTTGAGTTGTTCACCAAAATATAGATGTATAGAATTAATATATGAGTTAAACATATATGTTTTTCAAAACATATGTGACAAGATTCTCAAGCAGTTAGATTCACCCCCACTTTAAGATGGATCTACCAAACTAGATCCATCTTAACCCTAGATCTATCATGCGCCGAGAGGGACCAAATCGCTCGAAGTGCAAACGTTCCCTCAAATTATACACTCCAAAAAGAAGGTTTTCACCTCAAGCGATTTGATTTCTCCCAGCGCATGATAGATTCGGGGTTAAGATGGATATAGGCTAGCGTAGAAACTATTAAGGTGTGTTTATGGTAAGAAAAATGATATAAAAAAAAGAATATATGAATGCTCACAAGAATTGTAATATCATTCAGTATACAGTGAAAGAAATTTTGAATAGAAGATGAGAATTGTAATACCATGCAATACATGGTGATACAATTGTTGAATAGATCATTTCTTCTATTTCATATAGTCCAACACTTCATCTCTGATTGAGGACCTTCCAGTAAATATGATAATAATGGACTATTGTATGTAAGGTATGCTATTTGACTATTAATCATTGTTAATTTAGCATTGCCCAAGGTAAGTTATAATGTTTTATGTAATATTTTCTAAAACATAATTTTCAACTTGACTGAAAAACACTATACTACCCTACAACGCTTATTTTAGATGAATTGTTAATTTTTCAATAGATACATTAAACCTAATAAAAGACTTAACCATAACAATAAAAAATTAACTTCTTCCTCTTCAGTATTCAATGTTCCTTTCCCTTTTTTCGCAGCATGCTGGTTTAATAACAAATTCATCTTCCGGGTCCCACATAAAAATAAATATTGAGATGATCACATGATTTGGTTCATTTATGTTCTATCTAATAAATTTTCCATGTGTTTTGTTGAAATTTGTAAGTTGTTCCATTGCAAGCTTATTTTATTATTAAATAATAATTTTCTCGCTAATATTTTCAGTAAAGCTATCATGAAATAATAACTTCCCCGTGCTAAAAATACTGTCAGGTTGAAATTTCAAATGCTCATTCAATGACATGCTTACTTTATTATTAAAAAATAATTATCATTTGCTAAAATTTGCAGAAATTTATTATTAAATAAAACTGCCCTTAACACAATTATGTTACCCTTATCACAAATAACAATTTTTACTTGCTAAAATTCGGGAAAAGTTATTATTCAAGAATAATTTCCACAAAACACCTTGAAAATCCTCACAAAAAGTGAATTATAAATTCGCATGTTAAGTCTAATCATCTTTAATTTTGTTCCAAAATTTCCATCGTTTGTTCAATGGCATGCTACTCTATTATTAGCTAAAAATCGAATAAAGTTATTATTAAAGAATAATTTACTCTTCTAAAAATTCGGGAATGTTATTATCAACCAAACAATTTACATTCCTTGGATTAGAATCTACTTACCAACTTCCTCCAACTTTCTCTATTTTTAGCAAACACAATCATTCTCATGTTAATTCTAGTCAGTTTTGATTTTGTTCTAAAATTTCTAACCTCAACTTTTGAGTGGCATAACTTTCACATACAAACCTTGATTGACACAATTTTTGCATCATTAGAAGGGCCTATGTGTGTAGAATAGGAATGGTGCAACACTAAAGTGAAAAATTTTTACCCCAAAAATATGTCATTTGATGCATGAAAATGCTCCTGGAAAGTTTTAGACCCTAATTTTTGAAACTAGATCCCACTGGTAAAAATGGTCCTATTAGTTGATTCCTCCACTTTTTCCATTGTTAAATCATCAATATGGATGACAAACAATATAATGATTCAATCTGAATCACAACTCCCCATTTTCGGAGGCTTTTCGTCGCCAAAAGCTTCTATTGAATAAGGTGAGGAAAATTTTCCTCTACCTTCTCTCTATAGTACAATTTAGATTTTCCTTGAATTGTCCTTTCAACCCTACTTTCCAAAGGTCATGTTGCCCCTGTCTTGTAGTTCTAGAACTCCTTTGAAAAATTGTATCTTTTGTCAACTCTTCTCGAGAATCTTGTGCCAAATCATCCTTAAAAGGTAGGACATATTCCTCTTCCTAATCTAACATGGAAAGCTCATAGATTTTTAGATTCTTTAGATTCACAACTAAGTAAATGGACATATATGGTGATAAACTGAGTCGATAGGCATTATCACCGACCTTTTCGAGTATCTAAAAGGGACCATACCTCAGAACCTTGATTTTCATACCAGGCCACTATAACATCTCTTTTTTCAGCTATATCCATAATTTATCTCCCACCTTAAATGATTTCTTTGTTTTATGCTAATCATGCTAGGCCTTATATTTCTCCTATGACTTCTGTAGTGTCCCTTATACTTTTATATTTATCTACTCAATTTTCTCTATAAAATTTTCAACCCTCAAGGTGTCTCCTATAAGATCTTCCCTCACTCCTCTTTGCTGCCCATACGTAATGTGCATAGGTGAAGGCGACAAATATCCTAAACAAGTTTCAATTTGGGAATTACCTATAGAAGTGTGGATTTATCTATTGTAAGAATGTTGTATATATACCATATTTTCATCTCAGGTATTTGTATGCTTCTACCTGTATCCCCTCAAAAGATCCACAAAAGTTTTGTTGACTAATTTTGTCTGTCCATCTATCTATGGATGGAACATTATATATCTCTTTAACTTTGTGTCCATCTTCTTCCATAATGTAGTCCAAAATGCATTGAGACACCTTATGTCCTTTTCTGAAAGATGATCCTTGGAATTCCAAAGTGCACCCAGACCTATCCAAATCATGAGTTTGTTGCTTCTTTCCCACATATGGTCCTTTATAGTGCATCAGAAAACATATCTTGTTGAACCTTTCAACTACCTTGAACATGTAGTCATGTTCCTTTCTGGTTGTTGGTAAACCTCCCACAAATTCCATGGAAAGGCTTTCCCAAAGACGAGTGGGTATAGGTAAGGGATGATATACACCATGTTTCCTATTGATACTCTTGTTGGTAAAACAAAGCATGCACCCTCTTATGAACTTAGCTACTTACTCTTGCATCTTGGCCATATGCACACACCTCTTCAAGTTGGCCACAATCTTCCCTACACCAAAGTTGCATGCAACCTTGGAGGTGTGAGCCTACCTAGTTAGCTACAAATTCTCACCATTAGGAACACATAGCTTATCTAGTATGTAGAGTAACTTCTCCTAGAGATGGTAGTCAATATTGTTGTCACCATTTTGCACTTCAATCTGACTCTATAACTCTTGGAACACCTCCTTTAATTCCTCATCCTCTAAATATGTCTCTCTATATACATCATGGGTGAATGGATACATGTGCATAAAATTCCCCTAAAGTTGTGATCTTTAACGTGGGTTGCCTTCAGAGAATGTTCCCCAATGTGCTTATGATTCCCTTTTTGTAATTGATCACCAAATAAAACTATTATAGAAACTCCATACACTTGTAATGCTTCGTCTATTGTAGCTTACTGAAGGCTTGTAGGTACTGTAGTGGTAGGTGATCTATGTGGATTATATTCTTCTTTCCCACTAGATAGTTCTTAAACTTCTTCACAACTTTCACCAAGGAATAGAGATCCTTGTCGTAGGTAGGGTAGTTAAGAATTTCCCTATGAAATACTTCAAAACGGTAGCATATAGTCTTCCTTATTGTATCAAGATCGGTCCCATATCATACCCACTCACATTTGTCTCCACTTTAAGGGGATGCTTCAATTTTGGATATAACCCATAAATATAAGATAATAACAATTATATCCAAGAAATAAGAAGATAGAAATAGCTAGCTTGTTATAACTCTGATCCACAAATATGTGATAATAAAAATAAACCCAAGAAAGAACAAGATATGAATATAGAAATGCTTCTTTATTATCAAACCCTTAAGGTAGGGCAACACCATAAAATCACTCCTTAAGGAAGGAGAATACTCCACAAGCCATATGCATGTTCGTACAATAATCCTTGACAATTCGTTCCCCTGGAGTCTCTTGCCTCTATATAGGCCTCATGCATACAATACCATGGATCATTACCATGGTTCCCTCATACCATCGACTAATACCATAGGCCCATTACATTATTACTAACTACTTGTGGTCTTACATATATGGGTTACCACCTTATTTATTATGGCCCATCCCATTATTTATATTATTACCTTGGGTACCTCCCTTGTACCCCATATTATCCCCCCTAGGTATATAACATTCCACCCCCCTTAGCATGTTTCATCCCCGAAACATGGGAAGAACACAAATAATAAGATCTACTCAAAAGAGTAGTCCACTGTTACCATGCACGTGCATCAAGCCATCTAAGAGAAAGGTGAACCCTCGAGCTCGTTGGTGCCTCGCTCGCTTGAGATGGAATTTGATCATGGAAGCTCTTCTGTGTTGATGTGTAGTAGGTGGATCTTTGCTCCTCGCTATTCGTCATACGGGGGTTGTTGTCCTTGTGGCTAATTGGTTACCATCTTGTTGGTTGTTTTCTTGCGGGGTGATGTGGGTGATGATATGTTGAAGGTTTAACCCATGGTGTCTTTTTCTTTAATTCACCCTGCCATGGTGTCTATTGTGATGTCTTCTTTTCCAATATGACTTCAACCACTGCACCCTCATCTGATGTACCTGTAACCTTTTCTACTTCAGCCTCTGTTTGTGTTTGATTGTCGTTCATCAAAGGCTCATCATCTGATATGTCAATCCTTGGAACATCTTCTACTTCAACCTCCATGTACTCTACCTATTTATTGATGGAAATATCCTGTAATGTAATTTTCTTCTTTTTATACCAGAGCTTCAGGAATTTCTTCTGCATATTAATATTGATAGTACCTACAGATTCCATCCAAGGATATCCCAAAACAACATCCATATTATCCATCTCTGAAGTAGAAAAATCTTCATTCAACACATACTTATCCATAGAAAGCTTCAAATCCTTATAAAGTTGAACATTCGCGTCATCAACTTGTGTGTTTTCAATGTTTTTTGTTGGAACGTGCAATTTTTTTACCAAATTAACATTGATAAAATTATGCTTGCAATTAGGATTTATAGAAACAATGATCTTCTCCTTCTGAATCAATCCATGAACTTGTAGTAAGGAGACACCCGTAGCAAATAACCCCTTATATGTCTCATTCTCCTTTTTTCTAGCCCGAGACCATTTGTCCAAAAAGAGTTTTTCAAATTCTGCATCTAAAAGTTTGGTCAACTTCTTGTGTTCAAGTGATAACCACCATTTTTCAGCCTCATCTCTCATATTAAGCACCATTGGAATCTTCCAACGTGTCCCATGTGTGGACTTGTATCTCGGTATGAATTCTTCAATAGTAGGACCATCATCTTTTCCTGTAAAATATAGAATCGCCATGAAGAGGGTTTTGAAAATATTCACTTGGAGAAAATTTGAAATTGTCACAGTTCCTTTAATATTGCTCAGAATCGCTATTATGACCTGGTTTTGGGAATGGAACAACCATTCTGCATCTGCCCATGTGATAGAAATCCTGATCCAGATACTGGAATTTCAGATCTGCGCTGCTACTCTCCTGCCGTCACCACAATTTCTGCAAAAAAGAATTGATTTTAAATCAGTGATATCTCCCTCATCTGGACTCCGATTCGACTGATTTTTTTTTTGAAATTGGGTAATTTTTCTCAAAAAATCCTGATATGCAATTATATTTTGTAGATCTTGCATTGGGATGTCCATATTGGCACCGCAAACTCACTGCCCTGAAAGATTGTCTACAACACTACTGATTTTTAGATCAGTGATATCTCCTTCATCCGGACTCTGAGTTAGCCGATTTTTTTTTGAAATTGGGTATATTTTCACATAGAATCCAAATATGCAATTATATTTTCATATATTTCACCAAAACATACAAATCTGATCTGCAAACTTGCCGCCCCCGAAATCCTGCAAAAATTAAAAAAACAAATTCTCCACTTTTTTGCCCAAGAAAGTGGTCTGATACCACTTGTTATGGATATAACCCAGTAATATAAGATAATAAAAATTATACCCAAGAAATAAGAATATAGAAATAGCTATCTTGTTATAACTCTGATCCACAAATATGTGATAATAGAAATAAACCCAAGAAAGAACAAGATTTGAATATAGAAATGCTTATTTATTATCAAACCCTTAAGGTAGGGCAACACCATACAATCACTCCTTAAGGAAGGAGAATACTCCACAAGCCATATTCATGTTCATACAATAATCCTTGACAATTCGTTCGCGTGGAGTCTCTAGCCTCTATATAGGCCTCATACATACAATACCATGGATCATTACCATGGTTCCCTCATATCATCGACTAATACCATAGGCCCATTACATTATTACTAACTACTTGTGGTCCCTTACATGATATGGGTTAACCACCTTATTTATTACTATGGCCCATCCCATTATTATATTGTTACCTTGGGTACCTCCCTTTGTACCCCATATTATCCCCCCTAGGTATATAACACATCTGTCTCCACCTTAAAGGGATGCTTCAATTTTGGTCATGTTAAAAGTGTGTTTGAATAATCTTCTTCTTTAGTGCTCGAAAGACCTTTGCTAACCATTTCCCCACTGTAAACTCTTGCCACTTTCTATTATGGCATGGAGTTGTGTTGCTAATGCTGAAAATGAGCATATGAATTTCCTCATGTATTGTGTTTCCCATTTGAAACTCTTGACCTCAAAAACATTAGTAGGCATTGAACATTTCATGATGGCTTCCATCTCAACATGATCTATCTTTATCTCTCCTCCACCTATCGCATAGCCCAGATACACCAAAGATAATTGTGAAAACTCACACTTCTTTAGATTTTCCAGTACCTAACGCTTCTTTAATGTCTCCAGCACCTGCGTCAAATGTCATATGTGCTCCTCCCAGGTAGGATTATATACCAGTATATCATCCAAATAGATAATAACAAGTTAATCTATAAAAGGGAACAACACATAATTCATTAATATTATAAATGTATTTGGTGCATTATATATGCCAAAGGGCATGACTAACCATTCATACAAACATTTCCTACTTTTGAAGGTGATATTCCATATATAATCTTCTCTGACTCAAACCTGGTGATATCCAGACTTTTAGGTCTAGCTTGGGGAAGTATTTTCTTGTTGCAACTGATCTAGTAGATCGTCTATCATGGGTAGGGGGTACCTATTCTTGAGCATGATTTATAAGCATCCACCAAGTCTCACCCCTCTTTGTTACAATGATCATGGATGACCCACATGATGATGTACTTGGTCGAGTAATACCGTATTCCAATAATTTTTCGTTCACCTCACTTGCTTCTATAACATACTACCTATATAGCTCAATGTTTGACAATGGAGAATCAACCAATGACTAGATCTCATGATCCACTTCCCTCGTAGGTGGTAACCCTTTAGGCTCTTGAAACATATCCTTGTATACTTGTAACTACTCTTCTAGTTGTTTTTTCTATTTCTTAGTACCCCATCTAGGGATGCCTTTCCTCTTACTAATTCTTATACATACTTATTTTCCCTTCAAAACAATAAAACATGTTTCTTTCCAGAACTGATCAATTTCCTGGCTTGGTTGGCACTAACCAACAAATTTTTTTACTTTCCTTTGTGTTCATTGATGGTGAATGATTTTCCATCCTTGACTAACTGGCACGGGCTTTCTCTCGACATGCATATTGCATCTTGCATGTACACGTAGGAAATCTTGAATACGACTCCACATACATCAAGAGGAAGCACATCTAGTTCTACCTCATCAATATAATCAACACTAATAAAAAATCTAATTTTGCACTATTTTTTCACCTTCAACTCTGCATCTTTATTTACCCATCCTAGTGGATATTAGGATGGAAGATCACGAACTTCCAATCCCAATTTCCTGACTGGCTCTGTTGTAATGAGATTCACTTGTGATCTTGAGTCTAATATAGCATCAATCTTAGTCTTATTGACTTGTATCTTTATATGGAAGAGTTTGGTCATTTCTTTATCTTCCTATTGCTAAAGGCTACTCAAATTCACCACCTTCTACATTAATGTACAAAATATATTTTCATCCATGTCCGAGATGCTTTCAACTTGGTTGATTGAATCAATAGCCATGGGATTCTTCTTCTTATTTTATTTCTTTTTGTTCTTTCAGTTAAGCTTTGGATGCAACTTTGAGCACTTCTCCAAGGATAGATGCATCTTAACATTATAAAGAACGGGGATAGATGCATATTAACCAAGGATCCAAGAAAATAGTGAAAAAAAAGTGACTAACCTTGTTAGAGGAGAGATAGTGCATGATTTTTTAAGATTTTATTATTCTATTTTATTTGTTATGATTGATCCAAAATATAGGTTTAATATTTTATAGCCAGTTATGTTTTTTTTAGATGCTTTCTTAAATATAATACAATGGAGTTCGTTTTGAGAGAGAGAGAGAGAGAGAAAGAGAGAGATGGATTTGGAGGGGGGAAGAGAGGGAGGGAAGAATAATGACGTTGAGAGATAGAGGCGGACATAGAGAGGGGGTGATGAGGGAGAGATGAAGACGTAATGAGGGCGAGAGGAGATGAGGGAAGAGAGGGAAAAGGAGAGGATAGAGATAGGGAAAGGAGGGGAACAAATATATAGAGAAAGGGATATATAGATATGGAGGGGGGAGAGAGGCAAGGATAGGGAAGGAGAGAGGTAGGGAGATAGTGACTCAGTAAGAGGGTGGAGAACAAGTGGTATGGGAGGAGAGATAGAGGGAGGTGGGAGAGAGGGCAAGGAAGAATAAAGATGTTGAGAGATAGAGGTGGATAGAGAAAGGGGGTGATAAGGGAGAGATGAAGATGTAACGAGGGAGAGAGGATATGAGGGAAGAGAGGGAAAAGGAGAGGATAGAGATAGGGAAAGAAGGCGAACATAGATAGAGAGAGAGGGATATATAGATATGGAAGGGAGAGAGAGGAAAGGATAGGGAAGGAGAGAGGGAGGGAGATAGTGACTTAGTTGGAGGGTGGAAAGCAAGTGTGATGGGAGAAAAGATAGAGGGAGGTGGGAGAGAGGGGAGGGAAGAGAGAGAGAGGACATGAGAAAGATAAGGGGGGATAGAGATGGAGGGAAGAAAAAATAAATAGAGAGATAAAGGTGGAGAGGGAGAGGGAATGACAAGGGAGAGATGGAGAGATGATGAGGGAGAGAGAGAGAGAGGGAGAGAGAAGGGGAAGAGAGGGAGGGAGAGTACAAGGGAGGGAGGAAGAGAGAAGGGGAAGAGAGGGAGGGAGAATACAAGGGAGGGAGGGAGAGAGAGATAGATGGACGTGAAGAAAGAGTATGTATGTTTTTGGAGTGAGAAGGAGATACAAATGAGGAGAGACAAGGGGAGATAGAGATATAGATGGAGGGGGGAGGGAAGGAAGATGATAGAGGCAAAGAGAGGGAGGGAGGAAGAGAGATAGATATGGAGAGAGAAGTGTAAGAGAGAGAGAGAATGATAGTATGTTTTGGGGGTGAGATAGAGCGACAAAGAATGAGAGATAATGGGAT
>APFE031545343.1:57833-104565 GCA_000404065.3 Pinus taeda | reverse complement strand
GAGAGAGAAGAGGAAGAGAGAGAGAGAGATAATAAGAGGGAGACCGAGAGATAGATAGATATATATATATGTAGAGAGAGTGTGTATATTTGTGGGCTAATACAAAGAGATAAAGAAGGAGATACAAAGGTAGATAAAGATATAGATGAAGGGGGAAAGAGAGAGAGAGAGCATGACTTGTGTTTAGGGGGGAGAGAGAGAGAAAGAGAGTGTGACATGTGTTTAGGGGGGAGAGAGAGTGTGTGTGTTTGTGTGTGACATGCATTAAGGGGATATGAAGGGCGGTATAAATATAGATGATAGAGGGTGCGAGGGAAGAAGAGAGAGATAGAGACAAGGAAGGAGAGGTGGAGAGAGAGAGAGAGAGATGGGGGAGACAGGGAGGGAGGAGAGAAGTAGAGAGGGAGGGAGATAGACATAGAGATGGAAGGTGGAGAGGGAGGGAAGAAGAAAGAGACACACAAGGAAAAATACAGACATAGAATTTACATATAGAAATTCATGAATATTTCTGTTTCTCACTAAAATATAGATATATGGAATTAATATATGAGTTAAACATATATGCTTTCAAAAAAATATGTGACACGATTCTCAACCAACTAGATTCACCCCCACTTTAATATGGATCTACAAGACTAGATCCATCTTAAACCTAGATCTATCATGTGCCGAGAGGGATCAAATCCCTCAAGGTGCAAACCTTCCCTCAAATTATACACTCCAAAAAGAAGGTTTTCAACTCAAGAGATTTGATCCCTCTCGAGGCATGATAGGTCCAGGGTTAAGATGGATCTAAGCTAGTGAGGAAACTATTAGGGTGTGTTTAAGATAATAAAAAGGATATAAAAAGGAATATATGAATGCTCATGAGAATTGTAATATCATGCAGTATACAGTGAAAGAAATTTTGAATAGACGATGAGAATCATAATATCTGCAATATTTGGTGATACAATTGTTGAATAGATCATTTCTTCTATTTCATATAGTCCAACACCTCGTGTCTATTTGAGGACCTTCCGATGAATATGATAAAAAAGGACTATTGTATGTAAGGTATGTTATTTGACTATTAATCATGGTTAATTTAGCATTGTCAAATACAAGTTATAATGTTTTATGAAATATTTTCTAAAGCATGATTTCTAACTTCAATGAAAGACACTATGCTGCCTTACAACACTGGTTTTAGATAAATTGTTAATTTTACCTTAGATACATGAAAACTTAACCATAATAAAAAATTAACTTCTTCCTCTTCAATATTCAATGTTTCCTTCCCTTTTTTTCGGACCATGCTAGTTTAATAACGAATTCATCTTTAGGTTCCCACATAAAAATAAATATTCGGATGATCACATGCTTTAGTTAGTTTATGATCTGGATAATCTTACTTTATTATTAAATAATAATTTTCATTCGCTAATATTTTCAGTAAAGTTATCATTAAATAATAACTTTTCTGTGCTAAAAATCCAGCCATGTTGAAATTTCCAACGCTAAATCAATGACATGCTTACTTTATTATTAAAAATTAATTATCTTTTGCTAAAATTTGTGGAAATTTATTATTAAATAAAACTTCCCTTAGTACAATTATGTTAAAATTTTAGTAATTTCTACTTGCTAAAATTTGGGAAAAGTTACTATTCAAGAATAATTTCCACACACACCTTGAAATTCCTCACAGCAAGTGAATTGTATATTCGCATGTTAAGTCTAATCAGCTTTTATTTTGTTCCAAAATTTCCATCGTTTGTTCAATAACGTGCTACTCTATTATTAGCTAAAAATCGAATAAATTTATTATTAAAGAATAATTTACTTTGCTAAAAATTCGGGAATGTTATTATGAACAAAACAATTTACATTTCTTGAATGGGAATCTACTTCCCAACTTCCTCTATTAATCAATAAACAAACACAATCATTTTCATGTTAACTATAATCAACTTTTGTTTTGTTCCTAAAATTTCTAACGTCAATTTTTAAATGGCATAACTTTCGGATACAGACCCCGATTGATGCGCTTTTTATGACATTAGAAAAGTATATATGTTTATAATAGGAAAAAAAAGTGCAACACTGAAGTGACAAAGTTTTACCCCCAAAATATGTTATTTTATGCCATAAAACGCTCCCAGAAAGTTTTAGACCTTAATTTTCCAAACTAGGTCTCATTGGTAAAAATGATCCTAATCGTTGATTCCTCCATTTTTTCCACTCTTAAAGCATCAATATGGACAAAAAAAAATATAATGATTCAATATTAATCACAACTTCCCATTTTGAGAGGCTTTTGGTTGCCAAAACCTTCTATTGAATAAGGTGACAAAAAGTTTCCTCTGCCCGCTCTCTAGTGTACCATTTAGCTTTTCCTTCAATTGTCCTTTCAACCAAATTTTCCAAAGGTCATGTTGCCCCTATCTTGTAGTTCTAGATCTCTTTTGAAAAATTGTATCTTCTGTCAACTCTTCCCGAGCATCTGGTGCCAAATCATCCATAAAAGGTAGGGTATATTCCTCTTCCTAATTTAACATGGAAGGCTCATAGATTTTCAGATTCTCTACACTCACAACTGAGTAAATGCACATATATGGCGATAAATTGAGTCAATAGGCATTATCATCGACTTGTTCCAATAGCTCAAAGGGACCATACCTCAGAACCTTGATTTTTGTACCAGGCCCCTATAACATCTCCTTCTTCAACTATAGCCATACTTTATCTCCAACCTTAAATAATTTCTTTGTTCTATGCTAATCATGATAAGCCTTATATTTCTTTTATGACTTTTGTAGTGTCTCTGGTACTTGTATATTGATCTACTCAATTTTCTCTATAAACTTTTCAACCCTTAAGGCATCTCCTATAGGATCTTCCCTCACTCCTCCTTTTTAGTAGTATGTAATGTGCATAGGTGAAGGCAACAAATATCCTAAACAAGCTTCAAATGCGGAATTCCCTAAAGAAACGTGGATTTCTCTATTGTAAGAATGTTGTATATATACCAGATTTTCATCCCAGGTATTTTGAAGCTTCTAGTTGTATCCCTTCAGAAGCTGCACCAAAGTCTTGTTGACTACTTTTGTTTGTCCATCTATCTATAGATGGAATGTTGTAGAGCTCTTCAACTTTGCGTCCATCTTCTTCCATAATGTAGTACAAAATGCATTGATAAATCTTGTGCCCTTTTTTGAAATGACGCTCCTTGGTATCCCAAAGTGCACCCAGACCTGTCCAGAGAACAAGTTTGTTGCTTCTTTCCCACAATTGGTATTTTACAGTGCATCAAAACACATATCTTGTTGAACCTTTCAACTACCATGGAAATTCTTTCCCAAAGACGAGTGGGTATAGGTAAGGGATGATATACACCACGTTTCCTATTGCTAGGATTGTTGGTACAACAAAGCATGCACCCTCTTATGAACATATCTACTTACTCTTGTATGTTGGGCCAACACACATACCTCTTCAAGTTGGCTATGGTCTTCCCTACACCAAAGTTCCCTGGAACCTTGGTTGTTGCTAAACCTCCCACAAATTCCATGGAAATTCTTTCCCAAAGACGAGTGGGCATGGGTAAGGGATGATATACACCACGTTTCCTATTTCTAGGATTGTTGGTACAACAAAGCATGCACCCTCTTATGAACATATCTACTTACTCTTGTATGTTGGGCCAACACACATACCTCTTCAAGTTGGCCATGGTCTTCCCTACACCAAATTTCCCTGCAACCTTGGAGGTGTGAGCCTATCAAGTCAGCTGCAAATGGTCACCTTTAGGAGCAGATAGCTTATCTATTATCTAGAGTAACTTGCCATACATATGGTAGGAAACATTGTTGTCAACATTGTTGTCAGCATTATGCACATGAATCTTACTCTGTAATAGTTGAAACACCTACTTGAATTCCTCATCCTCTAAATATGCCTCTCTATATGTGTCATGGGTGAATGGATCCATGTCCATAAAATTCCCCAAAGTTGTGATCTTTGATGTGGGTTTCCTTCAGAGCATGTTGCCCAACATGTTTTTGCTTCCCTTATTTTACTTGAGCACCAAATAAAACTATTATAGAGACCCCATCCAGTTGTAATGCTTGGACTATTTTAGCTTACTTAGGGCTTGCAGGTATTGTAGTGGCAGGTGATCTATGTGGATTACTTTCTTCTTTCCCATTACATAGTTCTTCAATTCTTCACAACTTTGACGAAGGCATAGAACTCCTTGGCATAGGTTGGGTAGTTAACAATTTCCCTGTGAAATATGTCAAAATCGTAGCATATAGGCTTCCTCCTTGTATCAAGACCGATTCCATATCATACCCACTCAAATTTCTCTCCACTTCAAATTGATGCTGCAATTTTGGTAATGTGAAAACTGGTGTTAGAATGATCTTCTTCTTTATCTCCTCAAATGCCCTTTTATGACCCTTTCACCATTGTAAGCTCTTTCCACTTTATATTATGGCACAGAGTGGTGTTGCCACTACTGAAAATGAGGCTATGAATTTCCTTAGGTATAGTGTTGCCCAATTGCAACTCCTGGCCTAAAAAACATTAGTAGGCATTGGAAATTTCATGATGGCTTCCATCTCGACATGATCTATATTTAGCTCTCCTTGACCTATCACATAGCCTAGATACACCAAAGATTATTGTGAAAACTCACACTTCTTTATATTTTCTAGTATCTTATGGTTGTTCGATGTCTGCAACACCTATGTCAAATGTTAGATGTGCTCCTCCTAGGTAGGCTTGTATACCAATATATCATCCAAATAGATAATAAAAAATTAATCTATAATAGAGCACAATACATCATTTATTAATCTCATAAACATAGTTGGTGCATTATATAGGTCAAATGGCATGACTAAGCACTCATACAAACATTTCCAGCTTTTGAAGGCAATATTCAATACATCTTCCTCATTGACTCAAACTTGGTGATATCGAGACTTTTAAGTCCAACACGGGGAAGTAATTTTCTTGTTGCAACTAATCTAGTAGATCATCTATCATGGGTAGGGGGTACCTGTTCTTGAGTGTGATTTTGTTCAATTCCCTATAATATATAAACATCCACCAAGACCCACCCTTCTTTGTTACAATGATCATGGATGACCCAAATGATGATGTACTTGGTCAAATAATACCTTATTCCCATAATTGTTTCTTCACCTCACTTACTTTTATAAAATACTATCTATATAGCCCAATGTTTGACAATGGAGAGACCAACAATAGCGAGATGTTATGCTCCACTTCCCTCTTAGGTGGTATCACTTTAAGCTCTTGAAACACATCCTTCTATGCTTGTAACTACTCTTCTAGTGTTGTTTCTATTTCTTAGTACACCCATCCAAGGATGCCTTTCCTCTTACTAATTCTTATACAGACTTGATTTCCCTTAAGAACAATAAAACCTCTTTCTTTATAGCACTGATCAATTTCCCAACTTGGTTGGAACTAACTAGAAAAACTTTTGACTTTCCTTTGTGTGTATTGATGGTGAATGATTTTCCATCCTTGACCAACCGATACTGGCTTTCTCTCCACATGAATATTGCATCTCGAATGTACATGTAGGGAATCCTGAATACGACTCCACATACATCAAGGGGAATCAAATCTACTTATACTTTATCAATAAAATCAACACTAATAACAAATGTAATTTTGCAGTATTTTTTCACCTTCAACTCTACATCCTTATTTTCCCATCCTAGTGGATATGAGAATGGATGATCATGAACTTCCAATCACAATTTCTTGACTAGATCTGTTGTAATGAGATTCACCTGTGATCCTAAGTGAAATAGAGCATCAATCTTGGTATTATTGACCTCTATCTTTATATGGAAGAGTTTGGTCATTTCTTTATCTTCCTGTTGCTAAAGGCTACTCAAATTCACCTTCTTCTATGCTAATGTACAAAATATATTTACATCCATGTCTAAGATTCTTTCGACTTGGTTGCTCGAATTGGTAACCATGGGATTCTTCTTCTTATTTTCTTTTTTTTTGTTCTTTGGGTTAAGCCTTGGATGCAACTTCCAATAATTCTCCTCTGTAATGTCGTTAATGTTGCAGTGGTTATAGTGGTTGTTGGGATCTTTGCACTTGTGTGTTTTGCATGTCACCTTTTTATGCCTTTCCCATTTTTTCTTCTTCTTCCTTTCCTTAGAATCATCTTGGTTCTCATTATGCCTTGATCCACTTAATTGTGCCATCTTCATGCCTATGATCTCCAGGTATTGTTCTTGTACATAAGCCTCGTACACCAATTTCGGATTAACAACATAAATTTCTCTCGTAGATGGTGGTGTAGGCCTCCCAAATTCTTGAGGAGTAAATTTTGGTTCTTTAGGTATATACCCAATATTATGGTCATCTTTTTGGACTTTGTGGTATACTCCTACACACTTTTCCTCGACCTTTTCAGTAAGTAGTGCCACCAAATCCATTGGTCATCTACATAGGAAACAAGGTAAAATGGTGGCTTAATGAGGGTTTTAAAATCCTCTCACTTCATCACTAGAGGCTTTGCCTCCAACCTTAGGGTCTCTATGTGGATTTCCCACAAATTTAAGGCATGGCCCTCTAATTTTAATGACACAAATGAAATCTTTTGTTCTTCATCAATTTGGTGGACACTGAAATACACATTCAGTTGATACATCTAGTGATTTATCTTTAGAGAAATGATCTTACCATGGTATGGTTTGATATCCACCTTTTCCTCCATTTTAAATAGGGTCTATGGTTGATTCACAACACTCAAATTATATTGTTCTTTTCCTCATTTTTCTTCACCTGGTTCTTTGTTTCTTCTCAACCTCTTGATCACCACTATGATCTTTCCTCGACATTAAAACCCCAATATTCTCTTAATATCCCAAGATTGTTTCTCAAGGCTGCCATGAGGATATTTACATTGTGATTTATATTCATGACTTGTTGTTCCAATTGTGAAAACCTCTCCTCCATAGGATCATGAGGGTTATTCACAAATTTATCGTCCATGATTATTATTTTACAACTTTTGTCCCAACCGATCTATATCCCTAGAAAATATCCATAATATACCTAAAGAAACCTACTCTAATACCAATATGATCTGTAAACTATCATGGGCATTTCACTAGACAGTTCGCCAAAACATACCTGATAAAATTATATTTAATATATGAAATTATACATTATTACAATTTTATTTATTTTTATATTTTTAGATCTGTAGAATATTGTCGATAGTGCAGGCATGTGAATTTGATTTGAAAATGGGGCACTAAAGGCTTCTTGTCAAGCTTACAAGAACCTATCCCACTTGTAAAGCTTAAATATTCGCAAGACCTTATGATTGAGTAATTGCGGAGTTAAAAAGTGCTTGAAAATATGTGTATTCTTGTGTTTGTCTTTAACTGTTTATTTGCTTAAAATTGATATGTAGCATATAATAGTGAAACAGTGCAACAAATAAACATTATACACATAGTGACAAGATGTAGCAAGTAAACAAACCATAAGACAACAAGCTTAATATGGAGTTCACCAAAAACTCTTGGGCTACGTCTCCTTGAGCTCTAGTCAAATCAACTAGGATTTTTGGGATTATGGCATAATTTCTTTTACAAGATCCACACTCAACTCCATTGGGTTACATAAAAATAATGGGCTTAGAACACCATATTATCCTTGGCTCTGAAGCTCTCAGACTTTCTGACTCTGGCTCTAGCTCTGGCTCTCAGCTCTGGCTCTAGCTCTTAGCTATGGCTCTTGGCTCTAGCTCTTGCTCTTGGCTCTAGATTTGGCTCTCTAGTTCTAGCTCTGTATTTGGCTCTCTAAGCTTCTCTTGGCCTCTGCGTGCATCAGTGGATCGCTCGACCTCCAAGCGCCCCTTAGCAACCTTCAACAATCTCTGCCCCCTCTCTCAATTCTTCTCTCTAGATTTTGAGAGGCATTCTTCGACTCTGCAGCTTCCACAGTCATTCCTCTATCAATTGTGATCATGAGGAATCATTTTTCCCTCGGCTCTACCTCTTCGTGCCTAAAAACAAAATCTTGTTGCAGAAATGCCCACCTGTAGCATGGCACAAGGAATGATTGTTGTTTCCAAGTGGAAATGAACCGGCAACACAAGAAACCCAATCGTTTTGGCCTTTCTCCTATCATGATCCCGAAAACAGCAGCATAACATAAATACACAGGGAACGCATTAAAAACACATCACTAGCCAATACTGTCGGAACTCAAATTTTATAGAATCGTGTCCATAATCCCATCGGGTCTGCCTTTGGTCGCAATATCGCAATCACATAGGCGGGAGGTCAAAAAACTTAATACACGAGAAAATACAAATAATTCCTGTAAATCCGAATTTCAAATGTTATGAAATCGCGCTAATAATCCCCATTGAGTACGTGCCTTGATTTCTAATCGCAATCGCACATCGCATATGTGAATGACCCTTTTATGTGGTTGCAATCACTGATATCAGCGCATTGCATATCACAATCACAATGGCCCTTGTATCGTGCATTCACCAATCGTCGATCACCAATCGCTCTATCGACGCTATCACTATTGGCCCAATGGACTGTGCCTCTGCTCCTACGATTACCCGATCGCTGATATCACACATCGCTCATCAGTATATCACATTTGTAATGGCACAGGGGTTCCGATATCGCATGAAGCCTTCCTTTGATTGCGATATGATTGGAGATTGCTAATTGAGGATCCTTAAGGACTATTGCCACGCCCTTTAACATTGTGATGCAATTTTCTTTAGAAAGCCTTCATTTATCCTAAGTCCCATGTAATAATAAAATGCCTCCTTTTCGAAGGACAATGGGAAATTTCTTTTTACAATAACTTGTTCATCTGAAGTCCATTTTCACCCATTCAAATTGTGTTAGATCAAAATGAAGAGAACTTTGGAATAAGACTATTTCTAGGAGAATCCTTGACTTTAATTTTCCTCTGTGAGGAACACTTTAGACTTAGAAGTCTATTCTAGATCCATTTTGGATCACACCTTCCCACTAAAAAGAACTTTTGGTCTCCAAAAGACTAACATACTGATATGAATAGTAAATGAGAGTAACAACACCCTCTTCTTTCAGCCTCCATACACTTGCCTTGCATGGTGCCTCTGAACCAAAGCCTTTGACCACTTTCCTTCCTGGATGTGCTAGTCCTCTTGGGAAGAACTATTTTCCTCCTTGACTTCATGCAAAAATCCTGTTGAGATGGTCACAGAATGTAGTTTGAACTTATCTTCCTTGATCATTGATCCAAGGTGGCTCAAACCAATGTGAAGTTACATCTGTTTCACAATATTTTCATTTGTACCTGTTTGAAAAGTTGTCAACAATAACTATTAACAACAACAGAAATACAGACAACAATTGGATGGCCTAAACTTCCACTTCAACAAAAGAAACAGATTTCACATCTTGTGAACACCTCCATGTCTTTACATCTGCCTACAAATGATGGACTAGATAACAAGCCCACAAAACATGGCTTTAAAACAAAGGACCTTTCAAGTCAAGCATGTAGAAAAGATCTCAATAATTCTTTTCAAAAGACGAAACACTTCATCATTATCTCCATCTTGGAGACCAAATAAACTTTTCTCAAGTCAATATTGCATTACATGCATGCCAAAGCAATCAACCCTTCAATTTAATTACACATACATGTTCAAATACAAGGAAATCATCAACATCCCTGTGTTCATGCACATCAAGGTTATGAATGCATTTCACCTTTCAACTTTTGCTTAAGCACACTGTACTTTCGAAGCTGAAATGAACATAATGTTGCAACAATAGAGTGAGTCTCCTACTCAACTTTTCTATTCACCTTCTTGGTAGAGAACCTAGAACTTGCATTCCATTAACAAATAAATGCAAATAGATGCATCAAATCAAAAGACATGCAATCTTCAATTGGATAAGAACTTTAACCATTTATTACTAATCCATTTCAAAGGTGCTACCTTTGTCTGCACACCAACATCATCATGTGAATCATCTTGAAACACACCATTCATGGAAACTTCCTTTTCATTTATGCAATTTTCTCCTTCCACCTTCTTCAAGTTTCGTGGAAGCATTCTTGGATTCAGAGTCCAACATTTTGTAGCAACATATCCTTGCTTATGGCAATAAGTGCAACACATGTGCATCCTCTTGATAGCATGATTTTCCTTGTCCAATGGACCTTTGGCTTCTTGCTTCCTTTCCTTCAAAAATTTCCTGTATGTGGCCATTCTCTTCCAACATCTAGAAACATGATGGTTATCAAACCACAAAAGGAACATGCAACTCTTTTCCAATGCTTACATGGAAATTCATCATGCTTATCATAATCAAAAGGAATATGGTTAGAACCAGATTTATACCTTTCTCTTTCACCTTTATTTCCTTCATGAGGAGGTGAATCAAATGAAGAAGTGGCTCCCTTTGGAATACCATCAATTTCTTCAAGGCTTTTAGAGTTTCCAAAACTCTTTAGTTCAAGGGCATGCTTATGAACACCTGCATCCTGCAAATGATGTTTCAAGCTATTGCATTCTCCACAAATACAATCTTTACACTCTTGAGGTAGAAGACCTGCAATGAAACTCCTTCTTGGAACTGTTTCAATGGCCTTCATGGCAGCTGTGGAGCTTTCTCCATAAGACTGTCCATAGCCAAGACTCAAATACTTAAGCCTTTCCTCAACTATTATTTCCTCAACAATACCCTGTGAATGTTTACCCAAGCCTTTTCCTTCATAGCCCATCTTGGGCATTAGCTTGGAACCTATGCCTCTGGTATGTTTTTCAAAAGAGCCACATAAGAATTCTTAGAAGAATTTGAAGACAAACATGAATTTTTTACCTCTTCTTCAAGTTGAGACTTGACCAAGGCTTCTTTAGCAACAAAGAGTTGTGTCTCCAACTCATGCATCCTTTTCAGGTTCATATTTGCAATATGAAGTTGCCTCTCCATTTCTTGCAATTTGTTAGAAAGCAACTGCTTCTCTTCCTCCAAGGAATTCAACTACTCTCTAAGTATGCTACTCTTCCTTCCATCCTCATACATTTATCTCACCATATCCATCATGGTGAAAAAGTATTTCTTCTTGTCTTCATCAAAGAATCTTGTGAAGAAAGAAGAATTTGAGGACTCACTTGTAGAAGTTTTCATTATCAGAATGAACAAAAGAACTTCAAACAATATTAAAAAAGAGCTTATTCAGCAAACTTTGCAACAAACCTCTTGTGCTTCAAGGATTTCTTTGAGGTCTTTTTGGATAAGAAGAATGCCTTCAACCCTTCTTCCTTTTTGTCCTATCCTCGACTTAGCTATCAATAGCTTTCCATTCACATCTGAAAACTCAAAAAATAGCCAGTTTCCAAACAAGCATACAATCAACCTATGGTTGTTTAAACACCTTTTAGACAAGCAATATTTTCTCTGTCAATCAAGAATTCTGATTTGATACCACTTACTCTGGTATAACTAGCTTTGATATCACCTTCCTGAAGGGGGGGTTAATCAATCTCAGGCTCTGATACCACCAGGTCTGAAAATGGGGCACTAAAGGCTTCTTGTCAAGCTTACAAGAACCTCTCCCACTTCTAAAGCTTAAATATTCCCAAGACCTTATGATTAACCAATTGCAAAATTAAAAATTGCTTGAAAATAGGTGTATGCTTGTGTTTGCCTTTAAATGTTTATTTGCTTAAAACTGATATGTATCATATAACAGTGAAACAATGCAACAAAGAAGCATTATACACATAGCAACAAGTAAACAAACCATAAGTCAACAAGCTTAATATGGATTTCACCCAAAACTCTTGGGCTACATCTCCTTGAGCTCTAGTCAACTCAACTAGGCTCTCTGGGATTATGGCATAAGTTCTTTTACAAGCTCCATGCTCAATTCCATTGGGTTACGTAGAAACAATGGGCTTAGAACACCATCTTATCCCTGGCTCTAAAGCTCTCAGGTTTTCTGGCTCTGGCTCTGGCTCTAGCTCTAGCTCTGGCTCTGGCTCTCAGCTCTGGCTCTAGCTCTTTGTTGTAGCTCTTAGCTTTGGCTCTAGCTCTTGGCTCTGACTCTGGGTCTCTGGCTCTGGCTCTGGATCTAGTTCTTTGGCTCTAGATCTGGCTCTGGCTCTTTGGCTCTCTGAGCTTCTCTCGGCCTTTTTGTGCATCAATGGGTCGCTTGACCTCCAAGTGCCCCTTAGCAACCTTCCAGTGACCTTCAACAATCTCTGCCCCCTCTCTCAATTGTGCTCTCTAGATTTTGAGAGGAATTCTTAGACTCTGCGGCTTTCACAGCCATTCCTCTGTCAATTGTGATTACGAGGAATCATTTTTCCCTCGGCTCTACTGCTTCGCACCTCAAAACACATTCTTTTTGCATAAATGCTTGCCTGCAGTGTGGCACAAGAAATGATGGTTGTTTCCAAATGGAAATGAGCTGATAGCACAGTGAACTCGGTCATTTTTTCCTTTCTCCTATCATGATCCCAAAAACAGCAGCATAAAAAAAAAACACAGGAAACGCGTTAAAAACACATCATTAGCCAATACAGCCAGAACTCAAATTTTGTAGAATCGCATCCATAATCCCATCAGGTTCGTCATTGGTCGCAATATCGCAATCGCATAGGCGAGAGGTTAAAAAACCCAATACACGAGAAAATACAAAGAAATCTCATAAATCCAGATTTCCAATGTTATGAAATCGTGTTGATAATCACCATCGAGTTCATGCCTTGATCGCTAATCATAATCACACGTCGCATATGTCAATGACCCTTTTATGTGGTTGCCATCGTCGATCGCCGATCGCTATTCGCCGATATTGGTGCATCGCATATCGTTATCGCAATGGCCCTTGTATCGAGGATTCACCGATCGCCGATCGCCGATCACTCTATTGACGCTATTGCTATCAATCCATCACATTAGCGTATCACATCAGCTGAATGAACTGTGCCTCTGCTCCTTCGATCGCCCAATCGTCGATATCGCACATCGCTCATCGGCATATCGCATTTGTAATGGCCCAGGGGTTCTGATATCGGATGATGCCTTCCTCCGATTGCAATATGATCATAGATCGCTAATCCAGGATGCTTAAGGATTGTTGCTCCACCATTTAACATTGCGATGCAATTTTCTTCAAAAAGCCTTGATTTCTCCTAAGTCCCATTTAATAAGAAAATGCCTCCTTTTCAAAGGACAATGGGCAATTTCCTTTTACCATAACTTCTTCATTTGAAGTCCATTTTCGCCCATTCAAATTGTGTTAGATTTAGAAAGAAGATATCTCTACAATGAGACTATTTCCAAGAGCATCCATTGACTTTCATTTTCCTCTATGAGGAACACTTTAGACTTAGAAGTATATTCTAGATCCATTTTGGATAAGAATTAAAAATTATGTAGAAAATAGAGAACAATGAAATAAAATCTAACACACAGTTGACACAATATATGGCCTAAGAAGCCCTTTCGAGAGAAAAACCTAGTTGGATGGTGAGATTGCTCTACTCTCCTTCTATGAATATAGAATTTCTACGAGTACAATGAAGTATGGTATGTGGCCTATGGGATATTTTAGTTTAAAAATTCTCTATGTATGCTCTGTCTCCTATCCCTCTTGGTTATTTTTCTCAACTATGGAAGAAATGCACTCGAAAGACTATAAACTATTTTCCACCTAGTGATCTGGTTATAACATAGCCTAGTAGCTTACTAGTGATTATGTTTGACTACCTCAACTCTTAACCAGAGTTACATTATAGACTCTTATAGAGTATTATAAATCATAATCACATGGATGGCAAATTTTTTATGAATAATGGGGGCTAACGTGGAATCTTCTTGAATTATGGTGGTGAAAACAAGAAGGTCAACTTCTGAGTGGCACAATGTTCTCATACGGCCTCTGATTGATGTGATTCTTATGATATTGGAAAGGTGTGTGTTTTTACAATAGGGGAAAAGGGTACAATACTAAAGTGGAGAAAGACTTTCCCAAAAAAAAATTGTTTGATGCCTCAAAATCCTCCTGCAAGGTTTCAGACCCCAATTTCTCAAACTAGGTCCTTCTTGTAAAAATGGTCCCAAGAGTTGATTCCTCCCCTTTTCCACTCTAAAATCATCCATATGGATGAAAAAAAATATAAAGATATAATCCAGATCAAAAATAAACCTTTAATCATTGTTTCATTCTCTACTCTATACCTTTGGACTTCAACCCTTATACCTCTCATTGTTTCTCTTATATCTTTAAGGTTCCAACCCTCTTATGTTATGATGTATTGGGGGATTCAAATTATATGATAGTTATGTGACTTTCTCTTTTTGGGCGAAGAGGCACTTCCTCCCTACTCCCTGGATTTGTGATCGAGATCATGTCAAGATGGACCATTATAGAAATCCCTATTCTTTTTTGTGGAAGTGACTTTGTACACTGACGTGATGAATTAATAAGAAAGGTGGAGCCACATAGAAATGATGAACATAAAGTGGAAAATACAAATTTTGAAACCACCTGATCTGGTTCCTCTCATATTTCTAACAAATCAAGAGAAAAAGAAGATGAAAATGTACATATGATAGATAATGCTCAAGAACCTGATCATGCATCACACAAAATGTCATCAAATATAACACAGGACCAAGAGGAGGATTTCATGGCTTAGGCAGCCAATGATGCAAGTGATTGTGTGTCTCGGATACTTGAGAAATAAATTCTACAGATGAATCGTAAGGTTGAACAAACCATCAAAACCCCAATTGAAAATGATCTTGAGTTTGCTACCATCAAATAATAATTCTATGATGTTGGAGCTCCAAATAGTATGTAGAGCTCCAATGTATATAAAGATGTTGAATCTCATGAAAAAGGTAAATAAGGGAAATTGGATTCTAATGAAGTTCAGTTCAGACTTGATACTAAAAATTCAATAATTCTTGAAGAAACCATGAATCTTTAGAAGGATAAATTGAACACTATAGAAGGTCGGGGAAAAAAAGTTGTAGAATTTTCTAGCAGAAAGTAAGAGGAATCAAAAGTAATTTGATTGATTTATTTTAAGGATTAATTACTATGGTGTAGGAATATCCTCTCTATGGATAGATACGATCCCTCTAGCCCAAGAGAGTGGGTCTAGCCACAAACAAGACAATCTAATGTAAATTTCCTTCGATTAGAATCAAATAAGAGGTCCTACCTCTTATAAAACTAATCCAATTGATGGTGATATTTCTTCCTTGCTCCAGCTTCCTTTCATTCCTTTCGTTCAAGTACCTGAAACAAACATGCAAGAAACAACAACAAACGTGACAACATAAAATCGATTCCAAACTACTTAAAAGTTCAAGGAGTTCTAAGCTATCAAATGTAATATTACACCTGATATAGGAAATAAACCATTAGTTGTATTAAAATAAACTTCAAAGAGAAATACAACTGAAGCCTTGACATTGGAGATCTCCTTTGCTGTATCCAAGTCCCACTACACACCTTTTCAACACTCTTTTCCTCCTCTAGCTTGACATGAAATGGATTCCATGCTCTCACTCTCTCTCCTCATGCTTTAGCTACCAAAGACTATTCTTTTGTCATCTAAGACAAATCTTCTTCTATCAAAAGCTAAAGATTTTAGAACTGTGTAGCTGGTTCTATTTCTCCACCACTTTCACATTGTGTTGTATTGTAACCAAAAAGGGTAAGAGGAAGTGGTTTATATAGGGAGAGGAGGATAAGAATGAGATCCACTCAAGGGGGAAGAAGGTCTTATCTCCTTGGAAAGGTCCACTTATAAGGGGGAAATAACATTATATGGAGTTCTTGGCCCTTATACAGCCAAACAAACATCCTGCCCATCGCCACTAGATGTTTCTAGACATGAAACTCAGTTTCCTTCTATAAAAACAGTCCAAACATACACTGACGGAGGTATTGGGCTAACAATAGTGTCGATCGGTGAGGGTCACAGTGTAAAACTCTACCATTAGTGCAGGTGAGACACTAGGAAAGAGTGCTACTCTTAAAAATTGTGTTTTAAGAAAGATTCTCTGGAAATGTTTTGAAGGGAGTGGGGAATACTATCTTCAAACTTCAAGCAATGCAGGAGCATAGGTTTCATGGTGAAAGTATAACACAGTAGTCACTACTAGGGTTCTCCGGGATTAGGAATGGGGAGTGACAAGAGAGTGACAAATTACCATGTAATAGATGCCCCCTAAAGCATGAAGTTAGGGATGAGAGTGATGGTTGAAATGCTTTAAGACGAAGCGAGGACTTGGAATACCAGCATCGGAAGACCTGCAACTCAAACATACATGTACATATCCAAAATTTGATAGTCATGCTTGATAAACATGAGAGGCATGTAACAATACATGAATCCATGGTATATGCGCAACTATCTACCAAGAAAAGGATCATGTGCATGGATCCTCGACATGGACGCATCCCTCCGAGTGAAGTTATCATATGAAATAGATCCACAGCATGGGCACAACTATACACATAAAGAGGATCAAAATGAAAAGACCCACGTTATGGTCACAACCATTTGACTGAGCATGATCAAAATGATACCCATGGCATGTTCATAGTCGTCCATCTAAATAATCATGTATATAATCATGAATGACTCGTCACTCCTCGCAACCTGGAATTTTGTGATCTAAGCCTAGGGTATTGCACTCCAATATGAACCGATAAAAATACAAATTCTAACATGTGAATAGATGTGTTAAATTTGAACATGCTACAAAATCACTTGATGACGACCAATGATGTGGACCACTAACAAGCGTGAGAGAAACCACCCATAATGTCAATGGCTCTCAAGGTACTATCAATACAATTCATGAAGTGTGAATAAGGAACTGAAGTCGAACACCTATGAAATCACTCGATCGAGGGCCAATGATGAGAACCTGTCATCAAGTGCAAAGAACTTTCCATTGAGGCATGCAACCTCTAAGGTACTGGAAAGGAATTTCTAGATCAACTTCCTGGATAATGAGATGAATTCGATAGGAAGCGATTCATTGATGGAAGGTCATAGTGGATCCTTCATAATCGGCATGAAATGGGAAACACAATGAATGGTAGTAATCCAAGAATGTGATAGATGATCAGACAATGTACAAGCAAGAATACTTCTCTTAAACATGTGGATGGCACGACTCCAGAGTTTGGCGACATTTTACATCATAGGATCAGAGGTCATGTTGATGTGGCAGAGATCAGATGAGTGGTTTAACAAGGACAACCCAAACCCAGGAAGGAATGTGACACAGTGAGGATGTCCCAAAACTCGACACAAACAACAAATGAGTGTCAATGTTCAAGAGCGACATGCTACCTCAAGCAAAGAACACAACTAATGAATACTTCCAATTTTCCCCCACCATTTCTGGCGAGTACCCCAGTTATTTTTGAAACAAAAGCTTGAGGGGGATAACATATGCTCGTAATATAAGCCCATCCTTCTGATGGATCCAACATAGTAAGATTAACGAGCCCTAGGAAGGAGAAGCTCACGTCCATCATGGTGAAGAATCCGATGTCGTTAAATTTTAATGAGTTTGACAAAGGGAAAACTCAATATCTTTTTCATGTTTAGAGAGTTTGAAAAAAACATGGAAAAGAAAACTCCAAAAGGTCCCCTTTCATAAAGTTGTCTCTCAAGCCCGAAAATGTAGAAAATAATACTCGAGAGAACCTCTTGGCCATGTCAACCAAGGAGTACCTTTTTTGTAAATAGTTTATCCTAGCCCGAAAAAGGGGTAAACATATACTAGGTAAATGACGTTTCACATCCTTTAACAAGTTCAAAACAATAAGAGCTTGGCAGTATTTTCATACTTTGAGAGTCATCAAAGAGCTCAAAGATGACTCCCTACTTTAATTTTCTTTAATGAGTCTAAAAGGGAAAAATACTTGGCAATGTTTTCATTTTTATGGCTCAGAAAAGAGCTTAAAGGTGACTCATCCTGGAGGATCAAGTGGTGTAAAGGGTAGAAACTGGTTCCAGTTATGGTAGAACTGCTCAAAAACTAAGAGGTCAAGAGGCTGGCTATTTAAACCACTCATCATTGTGGTTCCTTAAGAAAGGGTAAAAAAAACAAGTGAAAGCGAATGACCAACCAAAGAGATGGCGACGATGGAGTGAAAAAAATACCAAGGATTATTTGATGGGAGAGGCTAATAAAAATGGCAATCACAAGGGTTAAAATGGATATGGGTTCATTTTTATACAAGCTTGAACCGCGGGGAACTATGCTTCAATTTTGTTTCATGTTTACACAAGCTTGAAACAAAAAACTATGCTTGGATTCAGTTTCATGTTTACAAAATCTTGAAATGAAAAACTATGCTTAGATGAAAAAATTGCATGCCCCCAGCATGATGAGAGTCGAGCCACAGGCCCCCCAAAATTCATCTCATTCATCGAAGTAGACATCATGTTGCTAAAAGGTGGATGGAATGAAGTTTCGCTTTCGAGATCAAGGAAAGACTCAAATTTGAAGAGATCTTAATCAAATAATTGATTTGGAAAAGGGATTTGTTTCATTTTTTAACGAGGTTGACACAGTAAAAGAACTATCCTCAAGACTCCTTGTTTCATTTTTGAAGGAGCTTGACACAAGACCATGAACCATGCTTCAACACTTTGTTTTAGTTTATAATGAGGTTGACATAAGACGAGGAACTATCCTCATGACATCTGTTTCATTTATTAATGAGGTTGATACAGGAACAAACTATCCTTGAAATCTATTTAATTTTTTAACGGGTTTATACAGGAACGAACTATCCTTGAAATATGTTTAATTTTTTAACGAGGTTGATACAGGAAGAAACTATCCTCACATGATGTTTCATTTTTTAATGAGGTTGATATAGAAAAATAACTATCCTCATAATAGTTGATCATGGACCATACGAGAACATAGCCCCTAAGAGGTCCCCACTGGATGGGATAACTACACTCTAGGAGGAACACATGTCAAATAGTACAAATGACAAATCAAGTTCCAATGTCCCCAATACATAATGTACCATGCCATCTGCGTGATCATCAACAAATGTGGAGACGGAGCAGGTAGCCACATAATTGACCTGTAGCAGGGAGGGTACTACTTGAAAACAAGAACCAATAGTAGATGATGGTAGGATTGGAGCCATCTAGTGATCGAAAAATGATAATTGATCAACAGTCACTACTTTCCCTTCGTGTGGAAAAGAACCGCATGGAAGAGCGAAGAAACAAGATCTCCTAGGACATAAAAATAGTCGCGTCCAAGGAGAAGATCGAAGTCTAAGGGACCTTGGACTACCAACACATCTATATAGATGGTCTTTCCTCCCAAAGTAATAGGGAACTTTGGAAGGATCCCTAAAGGTTGATTGGCTCCTCCAATTAAATCCAACAGATTCTGGGTGACAAGAACAAGTTGTGGGTGTCCCAAAGCTTGCCAAGCAGTAGAATACATGATGTTAATAGATGAGACTTCATCTAATAGAGTTCCATGTACTACCATATTATAGGCTTGTACCGTAATCTGAAAGGGTACATAATATGGCAGGTGGAATGCAGTCAATTGAATCTAATCAAAAGAAATAATAGAACTACTTGGTGGGGGTATCATAGGATTGTCCCCATGCTTTACAAGAATAGGAGAATGACTCTCCTGAACAACTGGGATGGGAGGGCCACTCTTCGATTCATGAGAATATGAGGAGACAAGAAGAACATGAGTAGTATGATCACTACTCTCTTCAGGAACAGAGAGAACAACTGAAGGCGAAGCCAAGTCGACACTCTTTTCGACCAATGGTTGGTCAGGAACAAACACAAGAGAGTCATACTCAGGAAGAGCAAGATGGGAAAGAGATGAATCCAATTCAATCTCTTTACCAACTAGGAGAGGATTAGAAGAAAGCTTGTAATAACCAAAACTTTAAGGTTGGGGTTGAGGAGCTGTAAGGTTTTCCAAAACTTTAGAAGCTTTATCCATAAGAGGGGAAAGGTGAAGAAGATACTCTCCTTCACATAACCTACAAGGGAATTTATTTTTTCCCTTTTTCTTACCATCACTAGCTGAGGATGTAACATCGACATGATCTCTAGAGGTTGATGGGGATGGTTGATCCAAATTTTGAGACCATACCTCTAAGACTCTGGGAATACCAAAATAGTCTCGAAGGAAATGGTCACTGTTACATAGCTGGAAAGGGAATTTTACCTTTAGCAAAGGATTATAAGGTTTGTCAATGGGAAGTGAATTTGGAGCAATAGTTGCACAGTTGGCCTCTCACTTATCTGACTTCTTCTTCTTCTTCTTCTTAGTCTCCTGGTTACTGGATTTCAAACTTTCACCAGGTAAAGTAGAAGAGGAGGGTGAAGAAATAGGTGGAGAAGGTGAGAGGTCAACCTTAGAATCAACATGGTGTTGTTCAAGTCAAGGAGATGGCTGGACAGAAGTTGAGACACTCGGGACCACCAAGGTAAAAAATAACCAGACAGGTAAACCAATAGTTAACCTAAGAAGGGACAACATTGCCATATAAGGAGCACTAATGTTTCCAAAAGAAGTAAAAGGACCAGGACTCCTATCGGAGGGGAATCCTTGATTGGAAAAATCTGGAAATGTTGCCATTGGAATTGACCCTAAAGAATCACTAAGGAAGATAACTTTAACCAGGAATATTTTGTGCACAGTTAATTTTAAGACACTGAAAAAAAACTTTTCCCTTTCATGTTTTAAGAGTCGAGAAAAGGAAAAAAGGTGATTCTAGTCACTTTTAGATTTAACGATCTTGAAAGGAAAAGTGCTCGATGATCTTTTCAAATTTAAAGAGTCAGTAAAGATAAAAAATGATTACTCAGGGTATTATAGGCATAAAGGATTACCAGGTAATCATGAATTGTAGAATACCTCCTGGAAAACTGAAAAGTATGAGCAGACAATCTCCCTGAATGTTGTGTTCATTGTATCATGTTTACAAGGCGGTAGATTTGGCTTCCTATGGATAAAGGATTGAAACCTATAGGGGTCTCCCTTTATATACATGACGGTATCGGGAGCACAATTTCATGGCAGTGTTGTCTAATGCAAGATCGTTGTGAACGACAATGAATAGGTTTAAAGGCGTTAGAACACATCTCTAGCCTAGAACACTAAATCTGATAGTTAAGTTTCAATGCTTCATTGGGTTAATTCAATAAATTTTAACGGTTTACCTTGAATTAGGTTTTAATGGCAAGGCCCTACCGCTGTCATCTAAGAACTTCTATATGCAACTATCTAAGAAAATAAATCTTTGTCTTCAATGAAAGTTTGCATTAATTGAGGGATAGAGAACACACAATCAACACAACAACCAAAGAATGAAATATTTACTTATACATCTCCTAAATGCACTTAATCATCCTTTAACAACAAAATTTTTTATTTCATTTCTCATGCCTATAATGATGCAATTATGGCTTCTCAATAATGCTGCTAATGCAATATTTTCACTTAAGTAAATTAGAATGATGTCCTTCTTTTCATAAAATGTAAAATGAATCTTTCACATAAAGCACTTTAATCAAATTTTTCACAATTCTGAACAAACAAGCATCGATCAAATCTAAAGCATGATAAATGAAACTAAAAGCAACTTCTTCTCAGAATCAAACAAACCAAACACATAAATGCTTCAATTGAGAAAACATGAAATGTAATCTATGCTCAGAAAGAGAAAATAAACACTTGAAATAAGAAAAAAAATGAGACTCTTTCACTCATTCAATTTAAAATGAAGCAATGAAGATGTTGCAACTGAGAGATGGATTAAATGAACTAGTAAATAAAAAACTTAACATAATGAGTAAACAAACAAATGAATGGTAATTGGCCTAAATGCCCTAGGGTCATAGAAACCATCCAGAAAGCTCAAAATGTCAAGAAATGAAACTTCAATCCAATCAATCAATCAAACCCAACAAACGAAGCATCCTAGTCACTTCTGCATGGAAGAAGAAAGTCTAAGGATCAAGACACACTAGCACAAGAATGGGAGAAACTCTGTTTTTTCTTAACTCATAAATTGGCATGACTTTTTGGCTAAAACTAATGCTGAAAAGGGGTTCGGCAGGACTGCTAGACTAAAACTAGTGCTGATCGGCGCGACTGTTTGATTGAAACTAGTGTTGATCTGGGATTGGTGCGACTGTTTGCCTGAAACTAGCGCTGATCAAGGGATTCAAAGAAAAAATAAAAAAGAACTTCACACAAGGCCAAAATTAACACATCAGAGGGTCAACGAGTGTCTGTATGCCTTCAAATAGGTCAATAGAGATCCAAAACACCATAAACAAGCAAACTAGGTACACAAGTAGAAAGAATAGAGTGATGAAAAGGAGATGTATTTCCCCATTAGAGTCACTAATTTGTGGTGTAGGAATATCCTCTCTACGAACAGATATGATCCCTCTAGCCCAAGAGAGTGGTTCTAGCCACAAACAAGACAATCTAATATAAATTTCCTTATATTAGAATCAAATAAGAGGGCCTACCTCTTATAAAACTAATCCAATTTATGGTGATCTCACTTGCGTTCTCCAGCTTCCTTTCATTCCTTTCATTCAAGTACCTAAAACAAACATGCAAGAAACAACAGCAAACATGACAGTATACAATCAAGTCCAAACTACTTAAAAGGTCAAGGAGTTCTAAGCTATCAATGTAATATTACACCTGATATAGTAAATAAACCATTAGTTGTATTAAAATAAACTTCAAAGAGAAATACAACCGAAGCCTTGACATTGGATATCTCCTTTGTGGTATCCAAGTCCCACTACACGCCTTTTCAACACTCTTTTCCTCCTCTAGGTTGACAAGAAATGGCTTCCAAGATCTAACTCTTTATCCACATGCTTTAGCTACCAAAGACTAGTCGTTTGTCATTTAAGAATAATCTTCTTCTATCTAAAGCTAAAGATTTTAGAAATTTGGAGTTGGTTCTATTTCTCCACCACTTTCACTATGTGTTGTATTGTAACCAAAATGGGTAAGAGGAAGTGGTTTATATAGGGAGAGGAGGATAAGAATGAGATCCAATCAAGGGGGAAGAAGGTCTTACCTCCTTGGGAAGGTCCACTTTTAAGGGGGAAGGAACCTTATATGGAGTTCTCGTCCCTTATCCAACCAAACAAACATCCAACACGTCACCACTAGAAGTTTCTAGACGTGAAATTTCGTTTCCTTTTATAAAAATAGTCCAAAAGTAGACTAGAGCAGGTATTGGGCTAGCAGTAGTGCCGATCGGTGTGAATCACAATGTAAAACTCTGCCATCAGTGCGAGCGAGACACTGGGAAAGAGCATTGATCTTAAAAATTAGGTTTTAAGAAGGATTCTCTAGAAATGTTATGAAGGGAGTGGGGACTACTTTCTTCAAACTTCAAGGGATTCAAGAGCATAAGTTTCATGGTGAAAGTATAACATAGTAGTCACTACTAGGGTTCTTCGAGGTCAAGAATGGGGAGTGTCAGGAGAGTGACAAATTACTGTGTAACAATTACGTTGATAGTTTCTTATGGTGTTGAATAAGAGACTAATGTTCATTGATGATCCAGGAAGGAGAAACTGAGGAGGGCTCAAACATTATTATATTCATTGATGATTGGAAATGAAATCAACCCAAATCTTGCACATCAAGCACAACTTTCAACACTTTACGGCTTGTAAATGGCTTTTGACAAATGACAAAGGTTGGTGGTGCAACTCACCCTTATAGAACACATGTAGTGTAATTATATGAATACCAACGTATAATGTGAAAAGAAGTTTAATAAATTTCTTTCTTTTCTTTAAAATATTTAAATATAAGAGTATTAATTATAATTTATAAGAATAGGTGGTATTTTTAAAGACTTTATTGTATAAGAACTTCTGACTTATACATCAATAACATGTTGTTAGCGAATGGTCTAATCAATTCAAATATTTTTTTCCAAATAGATTGCATGAAGGTGGTTTCACTATGATATCTTCCATTCTATTCCATTTGATATTTATGTATATCCAAGACTTTTTGGGTCAACAAAAACTATTATTGTTGGTGGTCGAGCCACCCTCCATGTGAGTATTCTTCAAAAGTGGAAGAAACATACAAAGTTTTCATATATTGTTCTGTAATATATTATTTATATATCATATATATACTTTATCTATTATAATATATATTATATATTCTATTATATATATATATTATTTACTATATATATTATATATATATATATATTAATTATATATTATATATATATATATATATATATATATTATATATATTCCAACAAAACCATCATAGGAACTCAAGGGATGCTTCCAAATATTTGTGGATGACATCCTTTATAAATTACATTCCCACAAAACCATCATGCAAACCCAAGACGCGCTTCTAGAGATTTGTGGATGATATCGCTTATAAAATAATGGACGTAAAATTTTGTGCTTCATTGAAGATGAATGGAATCAATACACTATTTATATGAAGTAGAAAATTCCTATTAGTACTAGTGACAACTAATTGAGCTAACTAGTATGGTACTACTAATATATAACTAGGCTAATTCTCAACACATTAAAAACAATCATTTGATTCAATTCTTTTGATTCTAACTAATCATTTTAACTTCTTGAAAAATCCATCTCTCTTTTAAAGTTAATGTGTAAAAATTCTAACCTTTTTTTTTGTTGAAATTATTCTCTGAATCTAATAGAATTTTTTTCTAAAATATAAAATTAAGCTTTGTCGATGAGAACTTTAACCTTTAACCTTTTCTTTTTTAAATATAACCCATTTTAAAATAACACAAGAGTGATATATGTATAACACCATAGTCCCTGCCTATTTTGACAATTATCCATATGCTGGCATGATTAAGGCCGTGCAGGGTCCATATTTGGTGGTTATCCAGAAACATTATTATTCGAGAATGTGTGTATAGAGAAATGGACACAAACTCCCCTGCACACCCTTTCTCCACACACTCATATGCAATTTTTAATGCCAAATCCCATAAGCTATAGCTTAACATTGTCATAGTGGAACACATAGTTAATGAGTGACTGAAGCCTTTGAATTCATTTAATAGTTCCCAATACTTCATTGTTGTAAAACTTCTACATATTTGGGTTTACTATGGTTGTTCTCTATTATATTTTACCCCTCTTAATTACTAGTTCCATTATTTAAGTGTCAGTGAGTATGTAAACTAATTAACTTCAATTACAATTTGAGTTCAGGCATATGTATGTGTACGCGAACACAAACTTGGTATCTAATTTATATAGTAGATAACATGGTCTCAGAATTGATACTAGGCGAAAAACATAGAATGGTGACAATTCGTACCAATATTTCACTAGGTTCATCAATATAATGAGTGTTGAGCCTCATAATTGCTTCTTTTTGACACCCTTTTTCCACCTATTTTACTCCATTTTTATCATCACAATCACTCAATGGGAAATAAATTACAGAATCCATGGCATGGTAGGTATGTGAAAGTCTTGTATTTCATGAGTTAATAATTTTCTTTATTATTAGTCTAATATTTGTTTCAGCTACCAAATTGGGATGATTCTGCAGTGAATGTCTAATTCTGCAACTAAGTCCATTGTTTCATAGGTTAAGGTGTTAGCTGGAGCGAGAAATATATGGGAAGATATAAATCAATGCACTCCACAATTCCTTCCTACCTTCATGAACTAGATAAATCAAGAAAACGTACAGTTATGGGGTCAAAAGAAAAAAGTCAACTCTGTCAACTATACAAGCAAGTGAGGAATGATATATACGCTTAACAATCTGCTTTTTTAAATATAAAATCGTTAGAAAATTTCATTATGATATCTTTCATAGTTAATTTTAGTATTTTGTTAAGTGAAGCTAGGCATGAACCTTTGAACATTTAATTCTATGGACTTTATAAAAAAACTTCGTAAGCAAGCAAAAACATAGTGATTTTACTATGCGACAGTGAGAATTAAAACTTTGTTTTCAATTCAGTTATAAAGAATCCTTGTTATTTCAATGCATGGTTGATTGCTCAATTGGATCTCATGACCATCTTCTTGTGGAGGGCGCCCTCAAGTAGTGAAGTTCTTTTATG
Source organism: Pinus taeda (assembly GCA_000404065.3). Taxonomy (NCBI): domain Eukaryota; kingdom Viridiplantae; phylum Streptophyta; class Pinopsida; order Pinales; family Pinaceae; genus Pinus; species Pinus taeda. The sequence continues at coordinate 78,333 of APFE031545343.1, read as the reverse complement.
TTTTTAAGTGAATTTCTTTATAACATTTTGTAAGTTTTCCATATGCATCCTATAGAATTTCCTTATCATTTTCCTTTGTTGATTTTTGAGTTAAATAGCAGCAATGTGATTATTTTATTAACTAATTTTATTTATTGATTCAGGAGAACACAAACTGAGTTTATTGAGTAATCATAACAACAATGAGAGTTTGGATTTAGATTGAAATCTCGAATTCTTAAAAACAAAGGATTTGATTACAAGTTTTATTTCAAGCAAGAATTGTTTATGATTTTGAGCAAGTGAGAATATATTTTCAATTCATTTTAGATTTTCATGCAAGAGTGTGTTAGTATAATAGACAATTTTATTCCTTTAGAGAATTGAGTTCCTTTCAAAGAATAATTAAGACATACAACAAAGAAATAGTGTGCATGTGTGATTTTCTGAGTTAAATTTCATTTTACAAGTGTGAGACTAATTTATAATTATGATATTTTCATAAGTTGTGTGGATTTCATAATTAGAATTAATTTTCATAAGTTTTGTGGATTTCATAATCAGAATTATTTTTCATAAGTGTGGGATTGATTTACTTTTATGTAGAGTTATGAAAGTTTCTCTTTGAAGAAGTTGATAAAAGGAGAGTGATCATTTTATTTTCTAGGAGAAATTGCTCTACGCATGTGCATTCCAATAACTTAATTAAGAATTTATATTTTGATAACTCAGTATAATTTAAAGGTGTGAATAATCAAGGACTTCTAGCACATATAATGCACTTACACTTTATCAACTTACTCGCTCTGCTCGATAATTTAAGCAAGTAATTTGACATCAATTGAGTTACCAAACATTTTGGCACCGGTGTAGATAATAGTCTTTTATATTTAAAAAAAAAAAAACAAAAAACAAAAAAAACAAAAAAAAAACCAAAATTTATATGTATAGGGAAAGAGATTCTAGAGGTAGATTTTTAGGTAGATGTAAAATTTTAATACCAACAACATCACTCACCCCACCATGACCTCATAGCACCACACTACCCACTCAAACTCATATTCGATCATTTGCAAGAAAACATAAACTTCCTGAGGTACTTCGACCTAGAACCAAACCTAGATATTCACCAATCTGGTCAATCGAAGTAGTAATAGAAGACAAAGATCCTACATCCCCAACACAAGGAGTAGTTTTCCTATCTTCAATTAGAGAAATACTTCTAGGAAAAGAGTTAGAGACCCCTATTGAAGAAGAGGATGAAGAAATTTATTTTAACTTACCATTGGTAGAAGACCTAGAACTAGAAGAGCTAGAAGAAGAACCAAAAAACCCAATTTTGGATCCTTATATTAGTTCTGAAGAATCTATAATGGCTGGAGAAGGCGAAGGGGAGGTATAGTTAATGGTGAACAACCTAGGATGGAGGAGGAAGAGGAGGAAATAGAGGTGGAGGAAGAGGGAGAGGAGGAGGTAGGAGAGATCCAAAACCCTTTGGATTTTATATCCTCGATGAAGATACAACAACGACATTGAAAAACATCTCACCCTCCATCCTTCCAAAATTTCATGGATTAAGAAGTGAGGATCCTGAAAGGTTTCTCTTTGAGTTTGAATTCTTGTGCAGATCTTATGGTTTCTCTTTGAGGACCCTAAAAAGTTGAAATTGTTTCTAGCAACTCTTAAGGATGCAACATTAAAATGGTTCATTGGGCTTAGTAGCAAACTATATAAACATGTGGAATAAATGAAAACTACATTCTTAAGAAATATAGAATTATTGTATGCCCCATAATCTTGAGGATGAAGTCTTTAAGATGAAGTAGAAAGAAGATGAAAATCTTGAAGATTTCATTGAAATATTTGCTTATAATGTTAAAAGTGCTAAAATGCATGAACTAGATGAAGAAAATTTGAAAGTTATCTTATTAAAATCCATCAAAGATGAGTGGATTGAGATCCTCAATTTGATGGGTAAGGGAGATATTTCTCAGTTATCATTTGGAGACTTTTGTTAGTTTTGAATACATATTTGAAGAGGTAAGGCAAGAACTCGGAAAAATCCAAGAGACCCTCTCATGTCTAGGATTAATAAATCTGAAGCTGGGTCTATAAGTAGAGTTGAATTAGGTAATTTTCTTGACAACTTAAAAAAAAAACATTTTGGGAAGTCTAGTGAACAAATAGATACCCTTAAAGTGAAAAACAAGAAAAATGTTGAAAATGTAGCATTGTCAACTTTTTGTCTCAAATGTAGAAAGAAACATGCTCTGAGATAATGCTCTTTTGATTTGAAAAGTGTAGAAACATGTGTTATATGTGTAGAAAATCACGATACAAAATAATGTCATTCAACACCAAGTCCTAAAGAAGTTTATAGAGAGGAAATGATACCGAATAAGATATATCCCCCTTTTTAATTGCTAAGAGACCATGGAAAACTTTACAACCAAATATGACTTGGGGATTTAACACTCAAGCATTTGCACAACCATCACAAAACAATTGGGCTACACCCATGCATTGGAAACAACCTTGGGCACAAGGATGGAAAAATCCTTATGGAAAATATCCTCAATATCAACAACCTTATCTTGTTTTTTGACCACGATATTTTCCTGAATATGTTCAACCAACTCAACCTCAAAATCCAAATCCACAACTTTCATTACCACTTCCACAAAGACCAAATCAATTTCTTGGTCATCCACTTCCAAATCCAAATAATAATAAAAATTCACAACCTGTTTACAATATGGAAGGACATAATTTCCAAACTTACATGATAACTCCACTAGATCTAAACAATGTCCAACTTAGATATGGTAGAATATTGGGCTAGAAGTCTCTGACAGTTGTTATTCAGGAACCTAAAAATGAAAATGCCTCTGAAAAAGAGGAGCCTCTCAATGAAAAAGAAAATTTTCAACAGCAAGTCACTCCTACGCATTCTGATGAAATTCCAACTCCTATTATAGAACAACCTTCAGTATTTGTTGCAAAACCACCTTTTCCTGAAAGATTAAAAATTTATGATGGGTAGAAGAAAAAAAAAAAAAATATTTCCTAATTATGATATGCTGATGAGTTGAAGAATGTTGTATAAAAAATTCCTTTTCTACAATCCATTAAGGAAAAACCAATTTTTGCAAAGATAATTAGGGAGTATTAAAAGACCCGCGAGAAAGAGAAAAGAAATAAAAAGAATGCAGTTAGTTGCAAAATTTGCAGATATCATGATGGGAAAAACAACAATTCAGAAATACCTTGATCCAAGAAGTCCCATTGTGAAAACATGTATCAATGGTATTGAAATTCCAAAGAAATTGATTTATTTAGGAGCAGTTATAAACATCATGAGTAATTAAACTATGAATCAATTGAAACTTTCTAATCTTCAATATATGCCTACATTGTTGCAATTAGCAGATATATTTGTTATTAAACCGGATGGTGTAATAGAAGACATATTTGTATCCTAATTTGAGATATTTTGTTGTTTTATGATTTTAGCACCAAGAGTAATTGAGGACATCCATTATTCTAGGAGCAATGGTTAGCTACAACTAATGCATTTATATGTGGTACATCTGGTGATATGTTTATTTGTAATGGAAGTTCAACAAAGAAATTCACATTATATCCTCCTATGAAAAAAACAATAGAAATAGAAAGTGAAGAATCTTAATGATATTGACATACGACCAAACTTCGTTTCTTCACAAATAGATGAAGAAGATCAAATTTTGAATTTAATGAAAAATAATGAGCCTCCCTCATATTGTGAATCTAATCATTTTTTTCAAGAACAATGCAATATTGAATATTTATCATCTCGTCAATTATCTTTACATTCTATGGAAAAATTTGGCAACTCTTCAATATAAATCTTTCCAGAAAGAACTTTGAATATCAATAATAATCTGGAAGAATTTCAAAAGACAAATTGAATAAAGATGTTACAGGAACATTCCTCTTCTTATGCATGGGAATATAGTGACATGAAAGTAATTGATCCTAATACTTGTATACATAATATTTACATTTAAGAAAATGTTAAACCAATATGACAACCTCAGAGAAGAATGAATCCAAATTTGAGAGAAATTGTTAAAGAGGGATTACAAAAATTGTTAAATGTGAATTTCATTTATCCAATTTCATATAGCCAATGGATTTCACCATTGGTAATTGTTCCTAAAAAGAATGGAAAATAGAGAGTATGCATTGACTACAGGGAACTGAATAAAGCTACCTTAAAATCTCATTTTCCACTTCCTTTCATAGATCAAGTTTTAGACACATTGGCAAGGAAGAAATATTTCTCATTTCTAAATGGTTTTAGAGGATATAACCATATCCAAGTATCTCTAGGAGATCAAGATAAAACCACTTTTACGTGTCCATGGGGAACCTATACTTACCAAGTACTTCCTTTTGGGTTGTGTGATGCACTTGCAACATTCTAAAGGGAAGTTTTAGGAATTTTTTCTGATCTAATTCATGATTGTGTGGAAGTCTACATGGATGATTTCACTGTTTATGAAAATTATTATGAAGAAGCTCTTAAAAAATTGGAAAAATTTATCATTAAATGTAAAGAAGAAAATCTCTTATTAAGCCATAAAAAATGTTTTATGATGTTTACTAAGGGGATTGTTTTAGGACACCATATTTTAGGAAATGGAATTATAGTGGACACATCTAAAGTAGAAGTTATTTTTAAATTGTCAAATCCAACTTGTCAACGTGATGTTAGAAGTTTTCTTGGATTTACTGGTTACTATAGAATATTCATAGAAAACTTTACAAAATTGCATCTCCACTTTTTAAATTGCTCACAAAATATTGTGAATTCAATTGGCGTTTTAATTGCCAAAAAGCCTTTGAAACATTGAAAGACAAGATTTCTGAAGTGCTTATTTGAGTAGGGTGAAATTGGAATTTAATTTTTCACATTTCAGCAGATGCTTCAGATATATCATTAGGAGTTGTGATAGGACAAAAAGATTTAACTCATTATACCATTTATTATATTAGTAAAAGTTTGACTCCTATAGACTTAAACTATACTGTAATAGAAAAGGAGTTTTTAGTTGTTTTCCATGCCATCAACAAATTCAGACATGACATCATTGGTTATAAAACCTTTGTACATACTGATCATTTTTAATTAGGTACTTAATAAATAAACCAATTAATAATGGCAAAATTACTAGATGGTTATTGTTCTTACAAGAATTCAATATTACTATTTTTGATCCACCTGGAAAACAAAATACAATTATTGAATTTCTATCTAGGATTCAAAATGATAACAATGATGTACCTGTAGAAGATAATTTTCTTGATGAATATTTATTTATGTACTAAATCTCCTTGGTTTGTATATATTGCTAACTATTTGGCTACATGGAAGTTACCATTATATTTATCTTCTCGAGAGAAAAGAAAGGTAATTCAAATTAGTGCATCTTAATCATGGATAAATGGAGAATTGTACAAAATACGACCAGATCTAATTATTCGAAGATGTGTCAGAGACGATGAAGTACCAAAAATACTAAAAGCATGTCTTGATGATCCATGTGGAGGACACTTTGCTGACAAAATAACTGCTTACAAATTCCTTCTCTTAGGATACTATTGGACTTCCCTTTTCAAGGATGCCAAAGAATATGAAAAGAGATATGATAGTTGTCATAGAATGGGGAAACCTATTCCTTTAGATGAAATTCCCCTACAACCTCAAGTACGCATTGAACCTTTTAAGAAATGAGCTCTAGATATTGTTGGTCCAATTAATCCACCATTAAGACAAAAAAGGCACATTCTTGTTTGCATTGATTATGTTACAAAATGGGTAGAACTAACACTCTTTTATACTGAAAATTTGTGTTTTCATTTTTTTCGAGGATATGTTTACTCATTGGTGTTCCAGTGATTTAATGTAAGGACTTAATTTAATCCAAATTGTATAAAATATAATGGAGGAATATGAAATCAAACATCAGAAGTCCACTCCATATCATCCACAGGAAAATTGGGAGGTCGAATCCACCAATAAGGTAATTGAATCAATTCTTTCCAAGGATGTGCATCTGCATAGAAGAGACTGGGCAGAAAATCTTCCAAAAGATTTCTGGGCATATTGTACCCCTTGGAGAAACACCGCAAGACATATTCCTTATGAACTTGTTTATGGGAAGCAAGTCTTATTTCACATAGAGTTCCTGGTAAAGTCCTTCAAGAAAACAATCAAATTAAGTCTTGATCTATTTGAAGCACAGAAACAAAGAATGGAGTAGTTGAATGAACTAGATGAGATAAGATAGGATGTTATTAAAAGTACCAACATAATTCAACAAAAAAGATCCAAGTGGAATGACAAGTACATAAAGGAAAACAAATTTCAACCAAGAGATTAGGCATCACTTTTTAACTCAAAGTTTAAAGATTTTCAAGGAAAAGTTCAAACTTGTTGGCTTGGGCCTTATAAGATTGAAACTGTATGTAATAATGGTGCAGTTAGGATTAGAACCATTGATGAAGAAAGAGTGACCTTCCTTGTAAATGATCATCAATTGAGAATTTATCACAAGCCATTGACAAAGGAGGAATTTGTTAAAAACCCACAAGACAATATTGATTTGAAGATGGTTAGGAAGGATTTTTCTTCCTTTCCAACTTGCTTTGTAAATATTTTTAGTTTTTCTAAAAAATATATATAAAACAATATATATATATATATGATATATCTATATCTATATATCTATATTATATATATATATATATATATAAATATATATATATATATATATATTAATATATATATATATTTATATATATAATATGTTGTGTGTTGTGTGTGTTGAAAACCAACTCTGTTTTGCCAGTTTTATACAGAAAATCTAGTGCAAAAACCAAGTAATTTTGGCACCCTAAATTTTCTTTTTCAATCGTACTCTAATTCCCATTTTATTTATGTCCCTCTTTTTATTTTCAGAATAAGTAGCTTGTTGAGAATCTGTAGCTTTGATGAAATTTTGCAGCTAATATTGACATGAATCACTGACTAGAATGATTAAATATTGTAGTAGAAGGAAATGATCAAGTCCACGGTGGAAGCAGCTAAAGACAATTTCACAAGAACAATCAAGTATTAGAATCAAAAGTTGAAGGTATGCAAATATTGGATTTAATAATAATGGTAAAAACATTACATTACGAAATAATATAAACATTGTACCGCCAGTCAAAATAATGATTACTGGTCTAACTTTGAAATGAGTTATAAATATCATGTCATATCAAAGAATTTAGTCTGGAAAGCCCATTTTCTATTCATCATCATCACACAAACTCATCATTTTTGAAACCCTGCTTCATTGATAATTCCGCTCACTCGTGTCCATTATACTTTGTTTGTCAAGAGCTATTCCATTTGTTTCCCTTAGTCATCTCACTCATCTCCATTTTTCATTTCAGTCTCTTGTCCATACTCATATTTATGAAACTAATAACATTCCAAAACCCTGTCAAAGAAGAAATTGTGAATGAATACTTTTCTAACATGGAAGTCATTGTTAGACTAGAACCGAATGGGAAGAAATTTATGGAAGGCTACCCACAAGTAAAGAGAATGATACAAAAAGAACGGTGGCTAGGTTTTATAGAAAGATTTGATGACTGTGATAGAGAGGTAACCAAATATTTTGCTCAAGCCTTTGATGGAACTGAGGCAGAATTTGGAGACATCAAAATTGTTGTAACAGAGTCCTTCATGGCCGAAGTGAATGGACTACCCAGAATTAGTGAAAGGTGGTTCAAAAATAGCGGTATTGAAGGGAATGAATGGAAGGAATTTCTAAAGAATCCAAGTATGGATATTACTATTTTTTAAAAGGGTATTCTGTGTATAGCTCTAAAGGGTAAATGGAGGAATTTACTATTATTAATTTAAACATCCATTACTAGTGAGGGTAGATTTGGTAGCATTTTTTCTACCATGTTCGTTTAATGATGAACTTTCTTGAAGGAAATGAAATAAATTTACCCTATTTTCTATTTAATAGCTTTAGGAAGATGTCTGATAATACATAAAGGAAACTTCAGTCCATTCAAAACACTCTATATCATCATGGCCTTATAAATATTCTTATTGAAGCCCATATTGAGAATCTAGGAGATAACTGGGATAATTTCTTAATTAGAAATGATTTTAAAGAAGTTGAGCAAGGAGAACCAAGTAATAATAATATTAGAAGGAAGGGAATAAAATTGTCTGAAAACCCTACCGATAACCCATGTCAACAGAGAATCATTCAAAATATGAACTTCCTCTTGCAAATGCTTTAAAAAAACTAAAGAAGAAACTTGTTAGAAGAAAGAAAGTCAGTGAAAAAAAAGAAAATACACTCAAGGAGAAAATAGAGGAAACAATGAAGGCCACTACAGAATAGAAGAAAACTAAAAAAAAAACCTCCTCTTTCATCTACCATAAGGAGAAGCACAAGACTTAACGAAATGGTAAATGAGACATCTCAACAATTCACAGAGTTTGTTAATCTAGAAGAAGAAAATGTACCAAAGGTTCCATCACCATCTTTATCACCAGTCTCATCACCAATTGATAGTCCAGTGCAAAGAACACTAGAGATTGATCTAGTACAGCAAGAGATATATGACTATATTGAGTCTCTAGAGAAAAAGACTACATGAAAAGTATCTTCTTCTTCAATTCAAGGAAAATAAATTCAGTCTGACAATCCATAAGAACCTCTAATTGTGAATACTTTGAAGCAAGAAATTTTTGAATTAGAGACGCTGAACAAACATCTAAAACAAGAACATGATACATTAAAGGTGCAAAATGAAATTAAAAGAACCGAAAATGATAACATTTTGTTGCATCTAGGCTTATGGTATCAAAAGAACAAAAAGTGAAACAAGAAGAATAAGTCTCTCAAGAGAAAGTCCATAAGTTTGAAATACAAAATTTTGATGAAGAAGCTCAAGATGGAAATTGCTAAGAAGAAGGTAAGGAAAACAAACTTGGATGTTTTAGCTCAAGCTTCTGAAGGAGTGAAGGACATAGAAAGACTACCAGTCTTAAATGTTTGCATGAGGACATGGAATGACCTTTGTGTGGGGGAATGTTAAGCCTCATAATTGCTTCTTTTTGACACCCTTTTTCCACCTATTTTACTCCCTTTTTATCATCATAATCACTTAGTGGGGAATAAATCATAGAATCAATGGCATTGCAGGTATATGAAAGTATTTTATTTCATAAGTTAATAGTGTTCTTTATTATTAGTCTAATATTTGTTTTAGCTATTAGATTGGGATGATTTTGCAACTAATGTCTAATTCTGCAGCTAAGACCATTATTTCATAGGTTCTAAGGTGCTAGCTGGAGCGAGAAATATATGGAAATATAGAAATCAATGCACTCCATGATTCCTTCCTACCTTCATGAACCGGATCAATCTAGAAACCTTCTAGTTACGTGGTCAATGGAAAAAGTCAATTTTGTCAACTATACAGACAAGCAAGCAATGATATATACGCTTAATGATTTGCTTAACGATGAAGGAATTATAAAGATAGAAACTAATTATCCCGTTATATCTTTAAATATAAATAAATAAAATTAATAATTGAATTAACTAACTAATTGAAAACAACTAATTTTCTCCATCAATTATTCAATGACTTTAATTATATTCAAGTGGTTTTAAGTGCAATAGAAATTGCTACATATTCAATATAGTTAGATTCCTTAAATTTTGTATTAAGTCAAATATTTATCTAACTAATTAGGTTATCCATTTAATAAACATTTATTAATTTTGCTTATTATTTCAAAATACAATAACAATATAATTTTTTATATAGTTTATGTAGTTTTAAATAATAAAAAATGCCTATTAATTAGTTCTTGGTTATAGTCATTTTAGTTCAATACAAATGGTTACATTTAATCAAAAATGGAAATAAATATAAGAAAACCAACTATTTAATTATTAACTAATTATTGTTCCCTCTCCCTATCTCTTAGTCCTGTCTAGTTTCCCAATCTAATGTAGTTGTTTCCTGGTAAAATATAGTCATTGAATGATCTTCTCTCTCTATTTAACCTGTAACCATGATCTAGTTCTTCAACTTGTTGGAAATAATACCAAGAGGGGAGGTGAATCAATATTATCAGATCAATAATTTTTCATTTCCAAACAAATTTATATACGCTACTTTTGTGCAGTGAATTAGCATGTACACGCTACTGTGATTAGTGAAACTAGCGTATACCCATAGATATTGTGATTTAGTTAATTTATCTTGTGCTGATATTTAACCAATGCATCAATAAATTATTAACCAATGTAGTAAAAATAGACTAAACCATCACACATAAGCAACACACATGAACACTAAGATTTAAGGTGGAAACCCAATGTGGGTGAAAACCACCTACTGTTGTCGTCTTTGTCTAATTTGTTTACAATCTTGTAGTAGTGTAGACTCATATCAATAAGTAGGCACCCACCTACAGAAGGCTACAACCTTCTCTCGTTTTCCAGCTTCTACTGGAAGGGAGCTACAAGCCCCTAGCTCTTGTACTAGCCAATGTGTTTACTAGTACGTAGGCGCTAGCCTACAGAAAGCTATGACCTTCTCTCTTCGTCAAAAGACCATGTTTCAATTTTTAGACTGGATGCTCCTGGTACACAACAATACACATGAAGACCTCGTTTCATCAAATTTTCATAATGGACCCATCAGAATCTTTGAAACTCAAACTGCATCAATTAATAATGTGTTAATATGAACAATCAGAACAATGTCATCAGAACACTCTACTGAACCCAAAAACCTGCATCATCATTCAGAACGTATGCGCTACTTTATTGAACCCAACCTGCATCTATACGCTACTTCCTTTAATCAAACCTGTGTATACCTTCAAGACTACTAAGACATAAAACTTCTGAATCAAGTTTGTACCAACCAACAATATACTAAACATCTACAGTCAATTTACAGAGCTTTACATAGGTAGTAGCAGAGATCACCCTTCTCACTTATACAATCAATCAATTAGATATCAAACTCCTTATGCATTCAGATTTACATTCAGATCTAAGAAGAATTCATTGAAAGACAACAATAAAACAACATAAATAATCAGACATATCAGTGAAATCTTGAAGAATAGGATTTTATTTTGTATACTCTACTTAGAAGAGTAGAACCTGCATGTAAACATGATTTTACCAAGACGAACCAGTGTATAGATCTAAAAATATTAACTCATAACTTCACTGCTATTCTAGACTTTAGACAAACTCAGACCATGACATTTTTTGAATAAAACAGGCGTACACAATCAGATCTAGCCCAACCAATATCAGATTATTCAATGATAAGTCATTTCAGGTCTCATAATCCTCATCCATCATTGAATTCAAGGTGCACACAATATTTCAGGTCAAATCACCAACATAGCCCCTACAACATAAAATATACTTCAGATAGAAGTATTCGTTAGAAACCCTTTTCACTTTCACACTCTAGCCTTATGATCTTCTCCACCTTATATAGTTTTAGTCATTTCTCAATACGCCGGACCAAAACCACTTAGGAGCCATGGTATTCTTGGACGGGATGAAATAGTCATTACTCCACTCAATATCGTGGGCAAATACCACGGTATTGACCCCTGGTATTGTCTCTTCTTGAATTTCCATGAATTTCCAACATATACATGTTTTTCTTCTTGTGAAAGTGTGTGTATACATATATGCTCTTTTTGGTCTGTGAGCTAGCATGTATACATTATTTTGACTAAGTGGACCTACGTATACATCTTAAAATACTTTTCATCATCCTTTACCTTAAACTTATTCATTTTGATTAGTAGACTTTAGTTCCATCTTCATGTTCTTCTGTACCAATGCCCTGTTACATCTAAATGGACCTGTTACACTGTGGATTGCCTTTCATCAAAAACTAAATTGACTTGTGAGTGAGTTGCCATCAAGGAAAACACTTGTATCATAATGCCAACAATCTCCCCCTTTGGACTTGATGGCCTACCATGCTGGTGTTGATTACTACAGGTTGTAGAAACTGTTAGAGATAACAAGCAACACCAAAATACTCTCCCCCTTTGACATTAAGGGATATGGGAAGATGAAGCTATTCTCCCCCTTTGATATACATTACGTTATCCTTTCTCCCCGTGAGTACATGCCGAGTTTGTAGAGATATGTTTCAAGAGAATAACATGACTCTATAACTCAACTAAGTGATTATGACCTCCCTATGAGCAATGACTCATACATACATCAATCACCCAACCAAATGGGGATACACCATATTTGACTCATCCACCCAACAAAGTGGGGATATACCATTTGTTTAAACATGATAGAAATACATCAATTATTACATCATCCATCCCATGCAAAGTGGGGATACAAATTACATCATATGTCCAATAAGACTCATTCAAACATAGACTATGACAGAAGAAGTCATATCACACCCTAGATCTTTACATGACTCATAGGTAAAAACATGTTAATGTGTCTCAGTATATGGCAAAAGCAAAAAAATATTCAAATGAAAAAATATTAAAAAAATGAATATAAAAATATCAATTATTTTTTCGAAGAAAAATACGAAATAACAACTAGGTTTGGGAACTTGTCCAGAGATAACTTCGGCGGAAAATGTGGATAATTCATATCTTATGTATTGCATATATGTTCGGCCTAATTTCCGAAGTTGAAGTATATAGTTCTTCGGTTGAACATGAAATCAACCTCGAACATAATATTTGCAAACGCTCGAATGAACATTATTGTAGTAGTTTAGCTTAATATTAAGTTGTAATTTTAAACGGGTCATATATATAATATTACCACAAGCCACAAGGAGATTGTTATGCATACATTTAATTTTATATAAACGTTTCAAATGATTTCTACACTGGCTAAACATAATTTTATATAAATTTGATTTTATATAAAGGGTTTCAAATAAATTTTTGAAATAGTTAATGAAAATTTATATAAATTTTATTTTACTAAACAAACAAATTTCAACACAAGTTTAAAAAATATTTAAATTTTGAAAATTATATTAAATAGAAATATTAAAATTCTATTAAACATAAATTAATATGTTATATTATGTATAGTTAACAATATTACTTAATATAATTATAATCATAAATTAATTTAATGTAATCTTATGTAAATCTTGAAAACTTTTTATATTTTTATGTTCAAACTATCATTGGAAGGTATGTTCCCCCTATCAAGGTGATGAAAGGGGAGCATACGAGAAGGAGGACAATGCAGGGGAGAGGATGGACAGGATGACCACCTACTGCCCTCAATCGGGATCAACTGGATGTGGTGGTGTTTTTCATGACAACGGGAAGTTCGAGGAAGCGAAGTGGTAGGAATGTGGGTGGAGAGGTGGGAAGAAATGGCTGCGGTAGTGGGATGGGACGTAGGGTAGATGGGAAGGGGTACATGAGGGTGGCAAGGGTAGGAAGGGAGACCATACTGCAACAAAGGAAGGAGGGGAACAGGGCAGCGGGGGCGAAGGGATCTTCGGCGGCCGAGCTCAATTCCTGGTATGTTTCCTTTGGCTTACCTCCTGCAATTCACTCTGTCATGCATCATATGTTGGAGGAGGGGGGAAATCTAGGAATCACAGGGGATAGCTTGTGTCTGAGCAGGTTTGAGGACTGCATTGAGAGGAAGCGTGAGGAACAGAGAATAGGCATGCTGGGGGAATGCATTAGCAGGGCAAAGGGTCAGCCCGGGAAAACCAAGGTTGAAACCCATGCGAAGGATAGGATGGCAGAGGGCTTGACCACCAACCTTAGTTCAGGGGGGGAGCGACCATCGATTCTCCAGAGTGACTGGGGAGGCTCGAGTGGGGAAGGAATGCTAAGTGATAAGGACATGTTGGCTTATGAGAAGATAGAAATTCCTAGAAAGCTAACGTTTGCTATTGATAACTGTAAGCAGGAGTTAGTAAAGGAAAAAATGGCTCACTTGGGTAGAGGCCATCGTCGTCGGTGCAGAGGACGTCAGAGCCAGCCGTGCAGAGGAGATCCTACAACTTCGGCACCAGTTGGTCTGAGAAGAGGAAGGAAATCTAGCAGGACGACTATCCACGAAGCCGCTCGTGCATACATAGAAGGGACAGAAGCTGACATTCGTCATATTATACAGGAAATGGAGGATAGCATCATGAAAGAAGATTCTGAGCCAGAGATGGAAGAATAGGGGGATATTTCCCCCGACCCAGGCCCCACCAGAGGCAGGATGACGCTATACAGAAAAGTCTTTCACGTGCACTGGGTTATGAAGCACTTACTGGCCAGAGCCCTGGAGCAGGTGGCGAGAGAGATGGCAAAAATAGCTCAGGGTATGCCCAATATCAAAAAGGACATGAAAAACTTGAAAATTATCTTGAATATGCAAGACAGTAAGCTGGATGAGATCCAACAACGTTTGATGAAGCTGTCTCCAGAGTCAGACGACTCAGCTGCCGCGCCAGCTACTGTGGATCGTGACAAAGATGATCGAATGGAATAGTTTTTTTTAGTTTCTAGTTTTGAACATTTAGCGGATAGCATTTTCTTTTCTAGTGTTTTATGTTAGTTCAGAACCTGAACAATGTTTCTAAATGTGAAGTTTATTTAGCTTGGATTAAAAGACTGGTCAAATTTTGTTTATGGATGGCATATAACAAACTGAGGTGGCCATCAGACTTGGTTTCTCATATGGGAAAGTTGAGGCCACCAAACTGTTGTACATGGAACAACTTGTTTTTTAAATAGGAAAAGAAGAAACTAGCGCAACTTACAGAAAAAATCATTGGAAAGTATTGTAGATACATAGTTGTGTACGTTAAAAGCTCTATTAAATGAGTTGAGTTTCATACTTGTTAATTATAAAAAATAAATGCTAAATTTGTAACAAAGGTAATTGACAATAAATTTTGGTAAAAGTTACCGTGAACCTATTTAATGGGTTCAAAAAATATAAATAATATTATAGAAAGCAAATACTAAATTTGTAAATAAGTCAACTGATAGTGAATATCGGTAAAAGCTATGGATAATCACTCACAAAATATAAATAATTTTTTCAAATATGTAGGTTTAAATATGTAAAGTTAAAGAAAATACTAAAACTCTTTAAAAAATTATATAAAAATAAAATTAAAATTTTCCAAACAAACAATTTATATATTTTTTTCCTTTTTAAATGCATCTTGTCCTCCTCCTATAACTTAGTTTTCTTTCTTCTATAATTTCATAGAACTAATTTCCCTATGGTTTCTCAAGCCTTTTACTATTATAAATTTGAAGGTTAAGAATTATATCATTTTTTCCCTTCATATTTTTAATAACACCAAAAAAAAACTTAGATTTAATGTCTATGTGATATGACATTTCAATGTTGAATTGAGGTGCTGGTATCAACATTTATCTGTCATGAATGTTGACCATATTTCAATATTGAAAACTGAGAGATAACCAAATTCCACTTGGTCATACATTTATGAAAGTTACTCATTAAATGGAAACATATTTACAATGCGCTGAAAACAAAGTAGCCTGGTATTCACCGACATCCATGCAACGACCTGAGGAGTATCCAAATTCAAAACTGTCACAAGTCTTTTTCGATCTTCCACAACATTTCAACTTTCTCCTCATTAAAAGTATGTTAACAATGATGAAGATTTCTTTCTCACTGCTCTAAAATATAAGCAAATTCTTTGATTTATTTTTTTTTAAAATTAATTACACAATTTTTATTTTTATTATACTTCATGAATTTTTAAAAATTTCCTGTTCCTACACTTCTGCCTTCAAATTTCATATATTATAAATTGTTTTTCCATTTTTAATGATGTCATTACTTACTTAACTTTATTGATTGAAGTAGGCCTTATTCTGTTATATGTTGCTCCCAATGTTTTCCTTTCACCAATCCTTGCAATTACCAGTAATTAATGGGCATTGATGGGGCTGGTGGGAATTCCACCAAGGCCCAGTATCAACTGCAAAGCTCTTACCACTCTATACCTGAACATATTTCGTTTGAAACTTCCACCTGTTCCTTTTCCAAGATCACTCATGTTGAGAATACCGGTTGAAACTTCCACCTATTTCTTTTCCCAAATCACTCATGTTCCAAATATAGTTACATGTACGGGGTACATCTTCATTCTTTTGTGTATGGGATACATCCTCATTCTTTCTCTGCTTTTGGCTTTATTGATTGAAGTATGCCTTGTTAGTGTGTCCGTGGAGTCATTTAGTGATGAAATATTCGCTCAGTAGAAAGAGATCAGCCACACAATCGAGACATTGTTAAAAAATAATGTTTAATAAACTCATAACGAAAAATAATGACATTTGATCTAAAACTATATTTATATAATTAGTACGATTTTACAACAAACTCAAATTTTAACAAGGTATATAGTTTTCAAAAAATATTAAAAATTCTCAATAAAAATTACAATTGAAATATTTTAATATTTAGAAAATTTGAACTTTTATTTTGTTTAAATATTACATAACAATATAATCACAAGTTGAGATTGAAGGTTGAAATTTCTAACCATACTTTTGATTTTTATATATTACGATTAGCTCTTAATGCAAGGACCTCTAGTAACCTCTCATGATCATTTATTCAAGCGACCATCTTTGACGTTGTTTTCCATGTCGTTTCATTAATGGCAATGGCAAATGAGTAGCAATAACATGATGACTATTTTGCATAGCTACTTTATGTGGTTCATATTCTTCAAATATATATCCAGTGTTATTCTTTTCAACTTTCTCAAAGTACTTTCCCTTAAGAATAATAGATCCTCTTTCAAAGTCTTGACCATCACTATCAACTTGGCTTTCTAGCAATTTGCATTTGATTGTAGTACATCTCAACAGATAGTAGTCAACCCCTTCTACATTGTCAACCCATTCTGCATTGTTAGGGGGTGTTATAACAGCTAATACATCATCTGTATGGGATTTAATACATATTTGAAACTTTAAAAACATGTTTAATTTAACTAATATTTAGTCAAAATATAAAATTCAAATATAATTAAAATTGATAATTTAATATTTAAAATGATAAATGTATAAGAATTTGCATACCTTATTGTACTAATCTAGAAATAACATCATACTCTGAAGAGAATTGTGGGTCTTCATTTCTTTCTTCAATTGGAATGTGCACTTGAGTAGGACCAACACAATCTAAAGGTTCCAAGATAGTTTGTTTCCATTCTTCAACAAATCCTTGTTGTGAATTTATACATGCTTCTTGGAATTCATTTCCTATGTAATATCCACAATAACAAGCATGCTCCCTGACATGCAAAACCCAATCAGTGTGATTTGTGCTTCTAACAAAGTGAAAAGACCTTGTACCTTGTACAGTTTTACATGTATAGGCATGTTCACGATCAACATTCGTTATATGCCAAAAGAATCTACATATAAGCTTATCAGTTTGACCATCACTTCTATGACACAAATTTTGAGTACACCAATCAACAACACTTTTTGCATCTTTCATTATATTAGCATCAAACTTCATTTGGTATCTCCTAAGAGCTCATTTAATGCAAGCTCCAGCTCCATCATGCTCTCCTTTTCCATCACCACTTTCAAAGAAGCTCCATGTATGTTTAATTTTGATGTTACGATGAAGACGACACAACTAATAGAATGATCTCGCTGATTTGAATTACCTTGCACAACCATCTGACCAAACCCAATGTTCTCTAAAAGTGACACTTCTATCCTTTATAAGAGAATCAATCTTTTTTTTGAAAGAATGTTGCACAAAAAGAGTGTCATGCTTTGAATCATCACTAACATAAAAGTGAGCCTCTTTGATCACTATTCTTTTTTCTTGTGTAACTTGTTCTGAATGATAATATTGGCTTTGTATTTCCTTTTGTGGTGAAAATGTATAGTTTTCTATAAAGACAACAAATACAACACCAAATGGAAAAGTATCTCGGCTAGATCTAAATTGCATGCCTTGCCATCTTGCTGTATGACTATGTTGGACATATTGATAAATCTGGGTAGTCTTAAATACACCAACAAATTCATTGATGGTAACTTCATCTTCAACCAAATTAATCCTTCTCGATTCACCTCTATGAGATAAAGAAAATGTGACATACTTCAAATTTTTTCTTCTAACCATATCATTTGAATAATCATGTGAAATATATTTCCATCTTTTTAAATTAAAACAATTATCACATTTATTTTTAATACACTTCATACTGTAAAAGTGCTCACCTTCTCCCTTTTCACAAAGTAAAGTCTTGATGAGTTCACTGACATGCAATGGAGGTGCTTCATTTGAAGGTTGGAATTGTAACCTGTAGTTACAAAATACTTCATAATAATAATTGCTCCACATGGTACCTCCAACAACATGTGTCATGAACTTTGTTGGATCATATATACCAAGGCTTCATTGCCTCAGAAGTTGGTTGCCCAATTGTAATAATAGGTTGTGAATCTTGAAACTCGTGGAATAGCTCTCTTTGTGAAATGTCTAGAAACTATTTTTGATGCTCCTCCATAACACCACGTGAGATTCTATGTGTCAATACATCTCTTCTATTAGAAGAAACTCTAGAATTTTCATTCTAAAATTCAACTAGTATGCTACGCCATTCATCTGAAACCTTGTCATTTCTAGGTGCCCTGTACACTATTGCCTAATTCTGGTGAGGATTCATGATTTTCAATTGTTCTCTTGTAGCAATCCTTCTTGTTAATGTTGTTCTACTAATATTAAGTGCCTTTGAAGTTGCAGTGACCAACCTTCATTTGATGTCTTTTTACTTATAATTGCATTCATAATAGCTCTTCAAGCAGCTCTATGGTCTTTTTTGCATGTTTTTCTACCAATTAAGTCATATGATGACTTAATGTTGTTAAGCATTGTATCTGAAACTTTATTTTTATCATATACATTAATTCCAAGCAAATACAATACAGGTTTCAGCTCCTTTCGTCACAATGAGCATGCCAAAAGTGGGGCTTGAGAAATTAAAGATTTAGGTGAAAAATATTCCTCATACATCTTACTTGTATGGTATCGGATGGTGTGATCAGACATCTTCTCTCCTGCATCAATATGACTCTAAATAAATGACGAAATACTTGTTTGTATGTGTTTTGGCAAACTTGATCTGCTACTGGATGCTCTTTTTTGACCCAAAATATCACATCTTCTATCTTGCATTTGTGTATCATGGTTTTGGAATTGTTGATTTTGACTCGATGAACTAATATGTCAGTTGAATAAATTATTTGAACCTTGATTAGATGTTCCCTCTCCTCCAAAAACATCCAAGTTTTGAACATGATGTTGCATAGGAGTATTGCAATGGGAATACAAAATTTGACTTAATATGTCGGATATTTGATGTTGAGTTCCTTCTATAGTAGTAATAATGATGTTTTGTTGGTTTTCATGAGTTTTTTGTTGTTGGCTATTATACCCTATTCTTCCTTTTTCATTCCTTTCTTCCTCAACAAAATGAGGACATTTTCGAGCTGATTTCTTATTTCTCTTAGACTGGCTCCCCATATTTGCACA
Source organism: Pinus taeda (assembly GCA_000404065.3). Classification (NCBI taxonomy): domain Eukaryota; kingdom Viridiplantae; phylum Streptophyta; class Pinopsida; order Pinales; family Pinaceae; genus Pinus; species Pinus taeda. The sequence goes on along the minus strand of APFE031545343.1, from coordinate 58,663 downwards.
ATATTTCACTATATATTCTGCATTCACATTATACAAAACACACACTTAAAATTATATAAAATTTTGAATATATATAAAACAAAATTAAAAAACATCTTAACAAATGAATCTAGCAGTTAATAAAACCAAAAATTACAATGTTCATAGTTCATACAACAAGGTGTATGATTTGCAAGGAATGCTCCCCCAAAGATGCAATGATTTAGCACATCCAATGCAAAAAGATCGAAATGTTGTGAATGGCCTCTTTTTTATTAATGCAGTTCTTACAAACAAAAATAGAAGAAAAATAAATCCCCAATCTTGAATTGAGTTAAGGAAAAATTTCTAGAGAATTCTAGTGACACACGTTTATTTATAAAAATAAGTAATTACATGCTATATTTGAAACACCATGTTTACCAAACTTGGTAGTTTTTCTTTCATCACTTGTGACATATTAGATTTGATAAAATGGCAAAAGAAACTTTTCTATCGTTTACAAAATTTGCTCTTCACAAAATTAACTATTGCAAAAAACAATTTTTGTATTTGTCATAATTTGTTTACAAATGTAATTTCTACCAAAAACATTTTCTGTACTTACCAAAATTTGTTCTTGACAAAATTAACAACTACCAAAAACATTTGATGTACTTATTACAATTTTCTCTCATACTATTAACAATTACCATTCTTATTACTAAAATCATGTTTCTTATATTTGAATAATTTTTCATTTTCAACTTGCAAAATATTAAATTTGACATTTAAAAATATCAGTAATTATTATTCTATTAACCACTTCTAATTTTTTAGTATAAATACTTTTCTTACATCTAAAAATTTTC